>JASANB010005089.1:0-108845 GCA_030248155.1 Sabatieria punctata | reverse complement strand
ATCATAATATTCTTCGAAAATATCCTGAAGGGGTAGCGGTAGCCCGAGGGGCGGTACGTCAGACCCTGAGGCGAGTAAACCCCCTCGCCCTTAGTTCCCTTTGTCCATGTCTGTTGTTGACTATTGCATCCTTGCTTAGTTGGAAGTAAAGCTGAAGGTGTTAGCCGCCAAAATCAGGCCTATTTTAAATATACTTAATGTACTTAATTTAATTAAATGTGGTAAGTAAATTATAATTAAATTAAATTTCTCTCAGATATCGTAAGTAAATTTTAATTTAATTATATTTCTCTGGGCAGGTGGTAAGTAAATTATAATTTAATTAAATTTCAAATAAATTTACTTAGCAACAGTAGTCTGCCCCGATAGGGACCCCTCCAAGACGATTTTTCCGACCCCCCTCCGATTTTTGTGGTAAGTAATTTTTTGAGCAAATTTTTACGATTTTTGCAATTTCAGACACAAAAATTGCCAAAACCGCCTGTAAAACAGCACGTTTTAGCTGTATTTCAGCCCAGATTAGCATTTTTTACGATTTTTAGCCTAAAAATTGCAATTTTTGCGATTTGTGAGCGTTTCTTAGTGCCCAGCTCCCCTCCCAAAATTCGGGCTCAGCAGACGCCAGACCCTAAATCCTTCTGCGGATAACCTGTTACATGTATGATGTACAGTACGTATGTTTTCAACTGGCAAGCAACATGCGCTTTCAGGAACAAAAAGTTTGTTTAATGTTCATTTCAAGAAGTCTAGCAGTATTCAACCATAATAAACATACATGGAAACATAAACAGATAGCCTGAGAGCATACAACACAACTGATGTCACCCAAAACTGTAGAAATAGAAACTATAAATTCAAGGATTTGTCACAGGTTTCCTTTCCTCTAAAAACTTGGCCTCTTTTTTAAATAGTAGCAAGCAAAACTTAGTTGAAGCTTCAAATTATCTCAGAAGATTCCTGGTACCCTCACCTCACACTAAAACATGAAGAATAACCACAATTATGTAACAACTTGAACTAAATGTTTTGCAAGACATTAGAAAAGGTAGCTATTTTTCATACCCAATACGCATTACGCAAAAATATGCAAACTTTTGGCCGAATGCGTAATAATATTGCGTAATGAAATTCAAATGCGTATGCGTATGCGTATGCGTATACGCATTCTGAAATGCAATGCGTACTTTGCGTAATGATATGCGTAATGCGTATACGCATGCAACAGTATAACTGACATTCTAAACCTTTAGTTTATTAACGCAAAAATGGCTTTCTATACCTACTGTAATCATCGGTCAATCTTCGATATTTTCAGGTCAGTTTTTCAGTTCAACAGCGATTTTTATAGGTGCAAATTTGTATTGGGTATTGAGACATAGCAGTTTTATGTGTGTTTTGCCAATGTCACTTGTAAAAAACAAAGCTATTTTATATTTAACTACGAAAAGCAGGCTAATAACCCACATATTCAGTTATTTTCTGTCTTTTCTAAAAAATTGAATATATTACTAAATTTTAACATTGAAAACAGTATTTTCAGGCATAAAATTCGCCTACGATGCAATACGCAATACGCATACGCAATACGCAAAAACACGCATGTATTTTTGAATGCGTATACGCATACGCATACGCATTTTTATCAGAATGCGTATACGCATACGCATACGCATACGCAAACGGAATTTTTGATATTAAACAACAGTACTGCCATGTCACTTGACTGATGATCGATAGTCATAAAAGATCGAGTCGATAAGTGTTATACCCTTATAAACTCTTAATAAGATGTCAAAGGTCACTGTTGCCATTTAGCATTTGAAAAATGGAAAGCTGTGAGTTAAACGGTAGCTACTCTCTCTATTCTAAACGTTCATCTAAGTGAAATTGAGAAAATGATAGCCCAATGGCTTCATATCGAGACTGCATGTACAGTACTGTACGTCAAAACAATTATAATTAATTATGGCCACTTCAAAAATTTCTTCACTTTAAAAAATTTCGTAATGAAGTCGCCAACCCCCTCCCCACCGTAACGATTAGTAGTAATCATTTAGTGAACCCCTCCCCTCATGCCATTACGTAATTTTTGCACGCGCCCAAGATTGACAGAAATATGCTGCTTGCTTCCTGCAATTACTATATAGAGCAGCAGCACTGCTTTCTCTGACTATGTTATGTGCAGTTATATTTAATCTGATTACAGAATTTTGTATAGCCCGCGAAAACTTGAAAACAACAGTAGCCTGAATTATCAAGCAGCGCCGGAGTACTGTATTTATTACAAGCCAACAAGCCACCGACAAAAAACCAAAACAGCTAACAAAACAAGCAATAACGGTGCTTTCTTTATCTGTTTATTTAGGAGTCCCCCTCTGGCAAATCTGATTTGTTTTACGCTTCTTTCTGCTACTAATTACTTACATTTAAAAGTTAAAACAGTTAAAACTTTTTTCTTCATCCATCTATAGCTGACAACAAAACAAAAACACGAACGATGATGATGATGCATGCCAACAAAATCGCCGTCGTAACTGGCTCCACACAAGGGTGAGTTCTTCTTTTAATTTAAGAGCCATTTTTTATAAAAAGCGGGCAGATGACGGAACATGAAATTTTCTGACCTATACTTTTTATGTGATGAATCGATAGGTCTTCAGTAGAAAACACCACCACTGCGGTATTTTTGCTCTCCGATACCCCTTGCGGTATTTACGGCCAAAAACGTGATTTTGGACATTTTGAACCCGTGGAACAGCGTGCCTGAACCGATTGGGCTCATATTTTCAGCGTAGATTATGCTTACCATGCCAACTATTCCTGCAAAGTTTGGAGCCGATTGATTCATGCTCACATGAACAGCGCGATTTTAAGGGGTATTTCAAAAAGTCGAAGAAATATTTTTTGGCCCAGTTCAGGATTTTGTCAATACTTTCAGGGCAGATATAGCTGGTCGTTGGCTACACGCCGATGTTTTCACTTTTTCTGGACGCGGCCATGTTTTTGAGTTATTCACGTTTTAATTTTCGGAAAAAAATTTGCGGTATCTTTCAAGAGTCCTGCACAGTTCTGGTGTGCCTGAAGTTAGAGCGACCAGTGATACAGCGTTAGACGTAGAATGTGATGGGCTATCCAACCATATAAACGAAATCGATTTATGAGCTCGCACACCAGAATGGCGGCATTCCAAACTTTCGGTCGAAAATGACACAAATTACAACCAGTTTTTCTTACAGATTTGGATCCCTATCGCTGGGTTTGGAGTGCCGCCATTCTGGTGTGCGAGCTCATAAATCGATTTCTTGTATATGGTTGGATAGCCCATCACATTCTACGTCTAGCGCTCTACTACTGGTCGCTCTAACTTTAGGCACACCTGAACTGTGCATGACTCTTAAAAGATACCGCAATTTTTTTTCGGAAAATTAAAACATGAATAACTCAAAAACGGGGCCGAGTCCAGAAAAAGTGAAAACGCCGGCGTCTGGCCAACGACCAGCTCTATCTGCCCTGAAAGTATGGGCAAAATCCTGAACTGGCCCAAAAAATATTTTTTCGACTTTTTGAAATACCCCTTAAAATCGTCGCTATTCATGTGAGCATTAATCAATCGGCTCCAAACTTTGCATGAATAGTTGGCATGGTAAGCATAATCTACGCTGAAAATATGAGCCCAATCGGTTCAGGTACGCTATTCCACGGGTTCAAAATGTCCAAAATCACGTTTTTGGCCGTAAATACCGCAAGGGGTATCGGAGAGCAAAAATACCGCAGTGGTGGTGTTTTCTACTGAAGACCTATCGATTCATCACTTAAAAAGTATAGGTCACAAAATTTCATGTTCCGCCCTTATAAGGGGACCCGCCTGTTTTTATAAAAAATGGCTCTTAACAGACCGAGGAATAGTGTTGGTTTGGTTGGTCAGAAAAGCCTGGCTGGTCTATTTTCCGAGGGCCACCCTGTACATACATGATTATGAAGTATGTTTGCATTACCAGAATAGGACTGGCCATAGCGAAACAACTGGGATTAGACGGCGCCAAAGTTGTGATTAGCAGTAGAAAGGAAAAGAAGGTAAAGCACGCCGTCGAACTGTTACGCCAAGAGGGAATTTCCGCCGAGGGAACTTGTTGTCACGTGGGAAATGCCGATGACAGACAGAAATTGGTTGATTTTGTAAGTTTGTGTTTAGATGCAAATTTCTTTAGAATCGACATTATTATTCTAGACGCTTGAAAAGCACGGCAAAATCGATTATTTGATCTCCAACGCCGGTATCAACCCGCACTTTGGAGATTTGCTTGACGTAAAATTTTATTTACATTTCTGTACATTATTGTCCTTTTTACGCGTTGTTTTTATATCTTCAGGTCTCGGAAGAAGTGTGGGACAAGGTTAATTGGTCTATTTTCCTTGCTAGTACGCATTTTCTTCTAGCAAGTCAACAATCTTGGTTTAGCTCTTTGACGTAAACGTGAAGGCCGGATTTTTGCTGTCCAAATTGGTCGTTCCACATATGGAGAAGATAGGGTACCTTTTAACTTTATTATTGCCCAATTCTCCTCAGCCTACCCCTACCATACAATGTATATGGTACCCCTACCGATGGCGATGGGTGCCGGTACCATATATGGTGCCACTGCCATATATGGCGCCAAGAGGCTGACTGTTGTAATGATAATAAGAAAATAATAATTTCAGAGGAGGCAGTATAGTGTTTGTGTCTTCCATCACAGGCTACACTCCCTTCCAGGGGATTCTGGCCTACAGCGTAACCAAGACCACTTTGCTGGGTCTCACAAAGGCACTCGCCATGACTCTGGCTCCTAAAAATATTAGAGTTAATTGCATCGCACCTGGAGTAGTAAAGACTGACTTCAGCAAAGCCGTAAGATTCTATACATGTAACAGGAGCTTCACTGCTATGCTTTACCGCCAGAGGGATACCCCAGATCAGACCCCCCCCCCCCGATTTTTGTGGCACGCGAGCTTTGGCCCATGTTTTGAGGCCTCAGGCAGGAAAATTGCCAAAAATGCCTGTAAAACAGCGCTTTTCACTTATATTTGATCGATACGTGTAACGGGGTCCAGAAGAAAGTTTTGAGAAAATCCAGCATTTTTGTCTGCCGCCAAACTTTTTTAAACGGAGTTTAGGGGCCGTCCATAAACGACGTCGTTCCAGAGGGGGGAGGGGGGTCGGCTGAAATGCGACTATAGACGACGCACCTGGAGGGGCAGGGGTTAGCAAAAAACGACGTCGCTTTTTTCGGAATTTTAGGGAACATTGAATGTATTATTTTCGATTTAGGTACATTCTGTCAAAGATTTCTACATGCAGAAAAGCTTCCTACGGTGGCTGAAGGGGTCTATTCAATTGATTGTACAGTATGGCAACAAGAAAATATGACAGTACTGCACGTACTGCACTTTTATCGGGGGGGGGGGTAAACGGAAAACGACGTCGCCTAGGGGGGGCCCCAGAAAGGACACGAGGCGATTTTGGGGGAGGGGGTCTGAAAAATCGGGATTTTGGAACGACGTCGTTTATGGACGGCCCCTTAGTAGCGGCTACATACAGCTCCGGGCCGACCTGGGGGAGAGGGCTAGGGAGGTTTTCCTCAAGTGGGGGGGTCGAGGGGGGTTTCGCTCAGAGGGGGGTTCAAAATTTCAAAAAGCTCCAAAACGCCTGGAAATGCGTTTTTAGCACGTTTTTTTCAGTAAGGACGCTAAAAATCGCTATTTTAAGCTGCCAAATAGCGTTTTAGAGCTAAAAAGAAGCAAAAAACGACAAAAACGGCTTCCAAAACGACCGATTTCTCTGAAATATCAGCAGTGGAAACGCCAAATTCGGTTTCCAAACATACATGGGCCGGAAAAATGGGTTGGGGTAGTCAAAATCCGAAAATTTGGGGGTGGGCCTGCCGGTTTGGGGGGTCGCGGCTATTTTGGTGGGTGGGGTCTCAGGAACAAAAGTCGGCTTCAGGTGGGTGGGTTGGGTCGTTTCGAGCCCAAGTTGCGGGGGTGGGCAGACCCCCCGCGGCCCATGTATGTTTCCAAAGGGGCCGTCCATAAACTATGACGTTCAAAAATTCAAACTTTGGGACCCCACCCCCTCCCGACGTTTTCAGAACAACCCTCTAAAAAACTACAGCGTTTTTAACTGACCCCCCCCCCGACTAAACTTGGTACTGTGTCCGACATTAGAAAATCTTGAATAAAATCGACACGACACTGCGAAGTTGTGAAAAAGAAACTTTTGACAGTGAACTACCATTTTGGCGGTTGGAAACATGAACTGGGTTGAGTTTTCCTTGTAATATATCGACACCAACCCCCTGTGACGTTTTCCGACGTTCAACCGACCACCACACCCCCCTCTCTGAACATCGTAGTTTATGGACGGCCCCAAAGGCTTTTCAGGCGAATTTTAGGCTCAAAATTAGTGATTTCTGAGCCAGTTTGTTAATACTGGAGCCACTAATAGTACTTGCATTTTTGGGTGGGGGTCCGTCAACCTGTTTCGGGAGGTGAGGGGGTTGGCCTTTCCAGCAGGGGGTAACCCCAAACCCCTAGTACATTTATGATACAGTACTATCTCAGAAACTCACTAATTTTTTGCTGAAAATTCGCTTAAAAAGTCATTTGATTCCGCCGCCGATTCCTAGTTTGGGTTTCCGAGAGCCTAAGCAGGGTTTCGAAGCCGTAATTTGGGTTTAGAAAGCTCTAAATTGGGTTCCAGAAATGCATTTTGGCCGTATTATGTCGAATAAAAGGGTTTTTTGGCACGTTTTAAAATAATTTTTTAAACGGCATTTTTGCAGTTCTGACGGGAATTTTACCCGATTTTTAGTCCTCGAGCAGTCAGGGAAGTAATAAGATAATATGTTTTAGTTAAAGGTGAACTGGTACCATTATATAATGCACGTAACAGGGGGTCCGGAGCGCTTTTTAGCTTTAGTTGAGCCCAAATTAGCGATTTTAGACCATTTTTAGCCAAAAAATTGCGACTTTTCAGCTTTTTTGTGCTCAACCCCTCCCTCGATTTTGGGGCTCAGACCCCCTGACCGTCCCCAATCCCCTCCCGTTCGGCGGGTGACCTGCTACATGCATACATGGGCCGGGGATCCGGGGGGTTGCCCACCCCCAACTTGGGTTCGACCCCCCAAACGACCCCACCCACCCACCTGAAGCCGACTTTTGTTCCTGAGCCCACCCACCAAAATCGCCGCGACGCGACGCCGCCAAACCGGCAGGCCCCCCCCCAAATTTTCGGATTTTGACTACCCCAACCCATTTTTCCGACCCATGTATGGTTACATGTATGTCATAGTATATGTACTGGTACCATATATGTTGTTATATATGTTTTGAGCCCCAAAAAAGGTCGCTGAAAACGTATGTTCGATCCGAAAAACTCCCCTCCATGCAGCCGAAAACCCAGCTAATGATTGCATACTTACATGGTGAGATGTTCAGCTATGGGACAGTGCAGATGCTAAGGAAGAATCAGCGATCAGTGGAATGATTCCGATGGGTCGATTGGCGGTTCCTGATGACTGCTCAGGAGCGGTTTCTTTCCTCTGCTCAGAACGCGCTGCCTATATTACTGGAGAGAATATTATGATTACTGGTGGACTCAATGCTAGATTGTGATATTATTTCTCTCTTCTCTCATTCATTAGATTGTCATCGTTCGTGCGGCTTTTGGATAGCTGACCTTCCCCCTGACTTTTCTATGACCAAAGTCAAACTTGCCTGACCAACCAGGGTGCGGAAACTGCAACCAATCTCAGAAAATTTTATAAAATTGGCTTTGTAAGACGCATTTAAACGGTATTCAGAGGTTAAATTTCCGGTTTAAGTAGTAGTATATAAAATCAGAAGACCGATTTTCAAAATAGTGTTGTGAAAAGTTCTGACAGAACCATTTGTAGGCCAGATGTTTCTAATGCTATCAAATTTTTCCCGGACCAGAAACCAAATTCCGTGACTTTTCCCTGATTCCCTGACTTTCTTAAAATTGCCTGACTTTTCCATGACTCCCTGACTTTCCAGGTCCCGCACGAACCCTGATTGTTCTACGTACACACCGTATTCTGCTGTTTATAGTACCCGACTACTGTATGTGGCACTTGGGTTTTGTTTGCAAAAATATAACTGAACCCATTTATAGTGCCCGACTACTGTTGCAGGCGTATACGCATTACGCATACATATCATTATGCAAAGTACGCATTGCATTTCAGAATGCGTATACGCATACGCATTTGAATTTAGTGTTCCGACCGACGATATCAAAACTTGACGATATTCGATGTCGATATTCATAGTTATGCAAGAAAATCTGAAAATTTGAAAGAGCAAGCTGCCCTCGCTGCTTTATCAGTCAAGTACTGATGCAATCAGCGATCTGATATCAATTAAGTAGAGAATGGCAGAAAAGGTAGTGGCCCTTGTGAGCCCCTCAATGAAAAGGTTGACGTCTCAGGCCGAGACAGGTTAAGGGATCCCCCGACCCAAAAATAGAAGTACTATTTTTTTAATAGTAGAGTAGTGGCTCCAGTACTAACAAACTGGCTCAGAAATCACTAATTTTTAGCCTAAAAATTCGCTTGAAAAGCGTTTGGAAACCGAATATTTTAAGCTCAATATCGATCGATATCGATATCGATATTTATAGTAATGTGGTGGCCCTTCTGAAGCCCTTCAATGAAAAGGTTGACCTCCCTCAGGCCGATGCCCCACCCTCATTACGCATAAATGCGCTCAGACAGAATAGCATATTTTAAGTTATTTTAATGACAAATAAGCCAACAAGCTTGACTTTAGTAAAAATCCGACTTTTTTCCTTGCCATCCTTTCAACCGCCCATCAGCCCGGCGGTACCCCCTCAGGATTTTAAAATTTGTAACCCCCCAGCCAAAATGCTAGCCTATGTATGTCTGCTTCTGCCCTCCTGCTTCAAGTGTGCGGAGTGAGCAGCTCTTCAGTGTTGCTGCAGGCAGACATTTAAGAACGTAAGCTTGCTGTCTAAAAGCTGAAAATGCCGAGGAATTGATCATTCTCAGAGCTATCATGCCACAGTTAGGTTCTGACTATACCATCGATTTCTGAGTTGCCCAGAAAAAACTGTTTTTTTTACTGTTCTAGAGAAATAAACTTGGTGTCAGTTTCGTTTTTTCCTACTTTTCTGCACAAAAAATATCGAAAATATCGATTGCGAAATATCGCGATATCGATATCGATATTGGAAAAAGGGTCGATATATCGACTTTTCGATATCGATATCGATATATCGTCGGAACCCTAGTTATAAGACCAGGTCTTACAAGTGGAAAACTCCGGTACATAGTCTAACTGGTTTAACATACAGTAGTAGTAACCAGATATGCCTTAGCACCCTTCCATATCTAGAGCCAAATGCAACAAGAAGTTTGTCAGCAGCATTCTGTAGAGCAGCCTTCCAACTTCAGGTATCTACCTTCCGTTAATGAAATAAACCAGAAGCTCAGCAATATTGTTGTTATTATACGTAGTATGTTGGCCGATACTGTATGTCCTGCTGATGGTTCAAGTGCGTTCAGTCCCAAAAAAACTGGATTCAGTCATTTTCAACCGGTCACTTTTTGCATCGTCATAGCGAGGCCAACTATTTACAGTCTGTAAAACCAAAGCCTAAAACCAAAACAGGTCTCTCAACGGCCCTACAGCGTTATCGTGTAGAACACTTACTACTACTAACTGCCACACTACATAGATAGACAGATAGTAGTAATAGAGTTGACAGAAAAGAAGAGATGCCCTTAGCTGAGCACTTCCATTGGCTGCGCAGCAACCGATTCTTCGAGACCACGCCCATCACCGGTCCGGCCCTGATTCAGGCGTCCAATTCGCGCCTGGAGCGCCTGTTCTGGTCCGTGATGATCGTGGTCTGCACCGTGCTCACCGTCAACAACGTGGTGCAGTTGATCGATCAGTATTCGTCGGGCGAAACCATGACCAGTCTCTACATCGGACGCTCTGAGCTGGCTCTCTTCTCCAATATCACCTTCTGTGTGCAGATGCAGCTGCCCGAGATCAGTCGGGAGTTCACCACCAAACGCACGCGCTCCAAAATGCGCAAGAGCCAGGCACTCAGCAATGTCACCTATGTGCAAGTGGAAGTGGACCGGGGACTGGAGCGACTGACCACCAAGGATCAGTTCCTGGGGGAACGCTGGAGTTATGTCTTCATCCCTCTGTTGTTTAGGTAAGACTATTTGCTCTTTGTCATGTGGTTGTGGAAGTACTACATTCAGGAATACATGTTTTTCAGAAAAAACATTGGTTTGTTTTCTTCAAAACGTAGGAAAAAATTTCAGCTCAACTTCCGAGTATTCTGTTCTAACCCGTTCTGATGTCTCCTAATGCGTTCTAACGCCTAACTGTGACGCAGATGTACAGTGAAGCTCTGACGAATATAGAGAGAGTAGTATAATTACTGAACCGTTAGCGTAACAGTAACACTACGACTACATAATTCAAACTGAAAGGTACTCCCTTTGAACTATACTTGAGAAACATTACCTTTGTAACCGCACATGTAACCGGCACCGGTAGAAACAAACAATTTTCCGTTCAGCTCAGCTCACCTTAACGGAACATTACATTTTACGCAACTGCTGCGATAACAAGCTGACATTTCTGGCTTTCCGATAGGTTCACGGTACGGCTTTCAGATGTTCGGTCCAGCTTTCCGATGCATTCGGTCCGGCTTTCCGATAGTTTGTTTTCAGATTGTCTTGGTTTAGTGCAGTAAACTAATAAACTGAAAGTTATTTTTTGAATCATTTCAATTGCAAGCGTCATCTGATCATTTAAAACAACAAATTTTGAGTTTGCGACTGGTTGAAAACGCGATTCCGAGGGTCTGAAACAGTTTTCCATATGTTTACCATAATTTTTGTGCTTCCCGATAGGTTGGCCAACTACGCCATATGGCGTTGGTCAGTAGCAAAGGGATAATTCAGTCAGTTCAGGTACTTTGCTGCACTTCGTCTGCTGGAAGTGAATCCAAAGCTGATCCAGTGGCATCGCTGGAACAGTTCGATGTCGCTGACGGCCAAACCGGCTTTGCGACACTTTCTCGACTCAAAACCGAACCGAGTCAACGTTTCGGCAGCCATTTACTCCATCCTCAACCACACCCACAGCCTCGGCATCTCAGACGCAGAACTCTACCGTAAACTCTCCACTGAACTATTGTACTTGTCCAGTGTCCGAGTCAGATATGCAGAGCGCAACCTGGCTTACACTGACAATTGGGCCCTGAAGCCGAAGCTGAAGCTGCTCTTCTACAAAAACTCCATACTCATACTCCAGGGCTTCTGTTTTGGACTGGATTTGAGCGAATGGCACTTGGGAAAGTACCAAAAAAGGACGGTTGATTCCACTTACGCGAGGCTCGACTTTTCCTTCGGACTGGATAATAGGGATAAGCTGTTAAAAGAGGCTTACGGACTGCCGATGCCCTCGCTTAGACCGATGCTTGAAGATTTGATGGGCGGCACGTTGAGGGAGGAGAACTTTGAGAAGTTGGAGATATTTTTGGGCGACGAATTCGGAGTCAACCAGTTTTTGGGCTACCCGGCCTTGTCGGCTGACATTGGAACTACTGTAAGAGCTCACGTCACCACTACAGCCACCTACAAATCCATTGTACAGTGAGTTCTGCACAGTTAGCTAGGCACAGTTGGTGTAGTGATTTAGTTAGGCCGCAATGCCGCTGTGCGTGTGTGGCCGTGCATTCATCCACCCGGCAGGGCACGTTTCTTGCCGTAAAGAGTTGGTGGTCGGCACAAAGCCCAACCCAGACCACCAAAAGCTGGTGACAGCCAGTAGGTAAATGGAAACCGACTGGAGCTGCCTAAGCACCTAAGGCTACAATAACAACCACACATGTGTTGGGACAAAGGGGAACGGGGACGACTAACAATGTGACACCGAGCATGTGTGGCGGCTACCGTATAGTGCTGCTTATAATACCCCCTATTTATAGTACCCGGGGTACTATAAATGGAGACAGAATTTTATTCTGAAATATGCTGTTATATATACAAAACGTGCGAAAAACACAGTATTTTTGGTGGTAAACCTTGTTTGTATGAAGAAAAACAGTAGATAATGCAATCATAGAGGTTCTGATGTATGTGCATAAACCTATTTTTTACATCAATTCGGTAATTTGGGCAAAGAACTTCACATACTATTGTTAGTTTCTTACAGAGCAGATTTCGTAGGTGTCATATATAGTAGCCGGGTACTATAAACGGATTCAATTTTGTTTCCGCAAAACCCTAAGTGCCATATATGTATAGTACCCGGGTACTATAAACAGCACTATACGGTAGTAGCGAAGGAAGGACACGATGTGGGTGTGCGTGATGGGCCCGCAGTGTGACCTAACGCAGGGTCCAATTATCCTAGACTAGACACTGAAGCACATACTCTTTGCAGTTGTTCATCCCATCAAACAAAGGACCAATGCACGTTGCACTGTAAGTCCGACACCATCAATAAAGCCTGTGACTGCACACCAATACTGTATCTGACGTCAACGGGCAACAGCTCTGGGCCACTGTGCAGTTTGCAGCGTTACAAGCAATGCTTGAGTGACTCCATGGTCAACCAGTACAGCAGCTGCATCAGCAAATGTCAACCGGCTTGCTTCAATGCTGAGTACGACTTGAAGCCCCACAAAAGAAGAGAATATGCTAATTATGAGAAAGCTGTCATCTACCTCTTTCGAAAGGAGAATGCCCTGTCTTTCGAACCCTGTCTTTGAGGAAAGCCCTGCCCAAAGTTGGGAGAGCTTCTTCGGAGAGCTGGGTAGGTTTTTATACCAAGATGGTACCGGGTTTTTACGTATAAACGCCCCCAAATACTGGCCCTCTGGGCGATTATCTGGAAAGCCTTTCCAAATAAACGCCCAAGGGCGGATATTTAGAGAGAACATTGTGTCCTGGAAGAGATGAAAAATGCATAAAAATCGGTTAAAAACAGAAATCTGGGCTAAAAAACCATGGATGGATATTTTTTCCGAAAAAACCTCGGCCTGTTTATTTCCAGTTTTTTTCGTTTTTTTTTCCAAAATCGCTGAAAAAACACCAGCTCAAGTTCTGAGTATCCTAGCCTGGTTTTATTATTCCTAACGCTTTCTAGCGCCTTCCTGAGTCTTTTCTGAACAGAAATACACGTCTTACATAGATATATATCACGAAACATGCATGAAACAGTCTCTGACAGGCTCCATCAAATAAACCCTATATGCAAATTTTCTTACAGCAGTTTGCCTTTTTGTTTTAGATTGCCAAATTTGGTCTTTTCTGTTGATTTTCTAACAGTTTTGAGTCAGTCTGGCCTATTATACGTAGATCGCAAAAGTCCATTTTTTAACTGAAAAAATGACATAAATTAGCTATTTTTAGCTTGAGTTTTTTCCCGAGATTTATGTTTTTTCCGACCCTTAGGAAAAAACCGGTTTTTTTTCGGAAAAAACATCGGAAAAAACACACCTCACTCCCTGGCTAAAACTATGAGTTTCAGTATACAAGCTCAGTCTTTGTTCAAAACTCTGTCCAAAAAAATCAAATCACTGACAGGCAGCGCTCACGCAGAAACCAGTGGCCATTTCAAAATAAACGCTCATGTTGAGTACTCTCCAAATAAATAGCCGCCCCTGGGCGTTTACTTAGATTAGAATTTAACCTGTGAAAGGTGCCGAAACTAAATAGATGCCCAGGAGTTATTTACGACAAAACCCCGTACCCATATTTTGTGCACAAAAATAGCTACAGGGTGTCTAAAAAAATGATCACATTTGTTTATGCTGCCATTTCCGCAAATTTTGACCAAATAGGCTGAAATTTGGACCATAGGTGCCAAAAGTCGGGGAATTTTATGTGTTAAAGTTTGGTGCACTAGGCTTGACTCGTTCCCGAGAAATTTCAAAAAAAGTGAAATTTGGTAATTTCAATAGTGAAAGCCGGTCACTGAAAAAATGATCACATTTCTTTTTACTGCCATTTCCGCAAATTTTGTTCAAATAGGCTGAGATTTGGGCTATAGGTGTGAAAATTCGGGGAATTTTATGTCTTAAAGTTTGGTGTACTAGGCTTGACTCATTCCCGAGAAATTTCGAAAAAAGTGAAATTTGGTAATTTCAATAGTGAAAGCCGGTCACCGAAAAAAGGTCACATTACATTATCGCCTAAACTCTAACGATAGCGTTGGAGTTCATGCGTCAACTTTTTACACACCAAATACCTGAATTTCTGCGTTTACCCTCCAAATTTCATCTAATTCCGACAAAAATTAGGAAAGATACAGTAAAAAGAAATGTTTCCATTTTTCGGTGACCGGCTTTCACTATTGAAATTACCAAATTTCACTTTTTTTGAAATTTCTCGGGAATGAGTCAAGCCTAGTCCACCAAACTTTAACACATAAAATTCCCCGAATTTTGGCACATATGGTCCAAATTTCAGCCTATTTGGTCAAAATTTGCGGAAATGGCAGTAAAAATAAATGTGATCATTTTTTCGGTGACCGGCTTTCACTATTGAAATTACCAAATTTCACTTTTTTTGAAATTTCTCGGGAACGAGTCAAGCCTAGTGCACCAAACTTTAACACATAAAATTCCCCGACATTTGGCACCTATGGCCCAAATTTCAGCCTATTTGGTCAAAATTTGCGGAAATGGCAGTAAAAAGAAATGTGATCATTTTTTTGAGACACCCTGTAGGTTGGACATGAACGAACGTGCTTAGAAACCGTATGTTAGAGTAAATTCAGAGCGTTTGACCTGTAGCCTTTTACTAGCAGAAGCTACTCCATTGGAGTAGTATCCCACATAGAATCACACTTTGCGTGCGCCTGTTTGTTATTCATAAATGCTATTGGAAAATGTGGAATGGAAAGTGGAAAAAAGTGATTGGCCAGTCACATGTCAATCACGCTTTTTTGTCAAACAATGCACAGCGCTGCATGCAACGCGTGATTGGCCAATCACAGCAAATCACGCTTTTTTTGAAAATTTCAGTGAATTCAAAAACATTCACTGCGTGATTACGATTTTTTAGACACGCATTACATGCCCATATGCCCAGGCAGGCAAAACATTTCTGCGTCTAAGAGATTGTTGTTAAAATGGTGCCTGTATTTTCTTCGCGATGATAGCTAATAATAAGCTAACTGGCGTACTAAAGTACGTTTTAAGCTGTTCTAAGTTAAGAATTTCAGGTGGAACACTAGATTTCTATCTGGGAATCAGTGTAATTGCTTTGGTTCACTTGGCTCTGTATGTGGTGAAACAAATCATCTACGCGTTCAAGCCGGAGACCAAAGTGGGACGAACTATTAGAGGTTCAACGGAGCCAAAATCTCACAACGAACTACAACCTTTGGATGGAGGTTTGGGTGAGCTGATGGCTGAATGAATGACTATGTACAGCTTGGTTTAGAAGAAACGAGAACAGCCATAGCACGACTGCAAAATCAGTTGGATAAACTCAGCCACCGGATGGATGAGACACTGGACCAGTTTGAGAAAAGATTAGCTCACCTCTCTAAAACCTGAGAAATGTGATGATTGCTTAGTCAAAGACTTAAAAATAACTACAATGTTCACCCTATTTAGTGCATAGTGTTTGTATGAAAACAGTGTTCTTTTTCTGCACAAACTTATCGGTTAAGATAGATCTGTCTTCCAGTAAAATCTGATCAGACGGCAGTTGCTCAATTCCGGTCTTCAAAAGTTACTTACATTCTGACCAGCTGCTATTATTTTTAATGCACTTCACTCTGTATATTATTTCGTGTTCCAAATTCAAATAAAGCCGTTGTCCACACTTACATAGACCAAGCTCAGCTTGCCGAAAGATAGAGACGATGTCTACACAGGTGGCAAAGCTCATCAATCAGGTGCAACCTCTGTGCATCATGCGAGTGGCAAAGACAAATCTACCTTCCTCAGTGCTGCAGATTACCAAGAATGGACTACCTGTTCCTCCTAACTCTACAATCTCACAGGATAAGGCGCACTTTGAACTGGTGCGCATTTGTGATTGGGGAAGCGAAATGCGAGTGCTATCCATCAGTGTTGTGCCAAACGAAAATTTTCGGAATTTAGTTAGTAAAAGTTAGTTAAAACTTTTCAAATTTGAGTTTAGTAAGTAAAAGTTAGTAACTAAATTCGCCCTCTGAGTTTAGTACGTTCTCAAAAATTATCTAGTTACTTAGTTATGAGTTTAGTTAAAATAAACTGCTAGAAATAAGGTCATTTATGCGTTTAACCGATTTCTTTTAGCTCTGAAGGCCTGATTAAGTTCAAAATATTCACAAAATAACAGCATTTCTCATTATTTTCAATTTTTTGTAAAAAATTTCGATGAACGTTAGTCTTCAAAAAAGCTGCATTTCAATAACCAATTCAAAATATGGAAATATGAAGATAAACCAAGCACAGTTTTCACCATACCGTTATCCATTTTAGCCGAAATTGCCGATTTTTAGTACTGAACCCTAACCCTTCTCCTCATTAGGAATCAATTCTCCACTAGCTCAAACCCAGCCACCCCCTTTGGCATACAGTACATATCAAACATTTGTATGAGTTACTACTGTTTTTAGCCGAACGCAATTTTTTTCGATTTTTGAGCGTTTTTAGTGCCCAATCCCCTCCCAAAATTTCGGCTGAGACCCCCCGGCCGGCGCCAGACCCCCAACCCCGCCTCCCCAATCGGCGGATGACCTGTTACATGTATTCCCCAGATTGGGGTTTTCAGCCATTGTTAGCACTACACTACGTTGTCGTTTAGTTGACGCTGTGCAAAATTCTGCAAATTACTGAACGTACAGTCGTATGCCCACCGCAGACATGGGCAAAGGGGCGGGGGGCTGAGGGGAGGCTGGCTCCCCCTCAGGCTCTGACCTCCCCCCTCAGCCGGCCGCCACCCCCCCTCAGGAATTTTTTGGCGGAATTTTGTATAGAAAATTATGACAAAAATATGCCTGGATTGGGTGTAAATGAGCTCAGAATAGCTTATTTTAACTTATTTTATAATTAAATTAAATTTCTCTCAGATATGGTAAGTAAATTTAAATTTAATTATATTTCTCGGGGCATGTGGTAAGTAAATTATAATTTAATTATATTTAAAATAAATTTACTTAGCAACAGTAGTTGTGTGTCAGTATTCTACAGTTGTTTTTTGTGCTTGTGTTGCGTAATCGTAATGTAATGTGCAGTGGCGTATTCAGGGATGTAGGGTGGGTACACCCCCCTTTGCGGTGGAGGTAGGAAGAGAAAGTCTGTCAAAAATAAGGGAAACTAATGAATTACATACCTTTTATCCTCAGAATACCGTTTAAGATGCATTTTGCGAGAAAGTCAGCTTTGAGGGGGCAAGCAGGGCCATCTCACGGATCTGGCTGATATTTATACCTATTAAAATAGAGCACAGTCGAAGACCAACGGTGCATGCCCGGCCACCAGCAACCCCCTAGAACCGGAGCTACACCCCCTCAAAATTGGGTCGGCAGCAATTTTCGGGCTCATTTTAATAGCTCTGACACCCTCCATTCAAACGATTACCCTTCATTCGTTTCTTAAGCTAGGATCCTGACTCGCATATGGTTTTGTAGCTGGTCCAATGGCCTTTCATTTTCTGGTACTCCCGTTTCCAGATCATAGCTGGTTACCGAGATATTCGCCGAAAACTGCGAAATTTCCACAAAATGCCACTCCGTTTTTTTTTTCGAAAAATCTTTATAACTTTTTGTGCAAAGGCCCTGCCAAGCTAATCTTTTAACAAAAGTTAGGCATGAGTTGGCCAAACAAAATGAGCGTCCCAAAGTGTGCGGTTAGGGGGGGAGGGGGGTGTTTTGGCCTCTCAAAGGTGTTCGAAAAAAATTTTTTTCTGCAAAGCTTGGTTGTTAGCATACTGTTATATGCAGTTTTGTGTGCTGAGTTCGAAAATGCATTCAGTTTAGCTAGATTCGCTCTGGATCGGGAGAAATTGGTGTCCAAAGTTGAGACCAACCCTATTTTTTGACTGGCACTACTCGCTAGTATGACCATTAACCGCGGTGCAATGCAGTTTTTCTTATGTAGTTTTTGCTGCTGATTCCGAAAATAACTTTATTTTTGCTCTACGTTGCCTATTTTTGAAGATATTGGCATTTTTATGATTTGGGAAGAAAACGGCTGCACTTGCTATAACATGCTCATTTGAAAGGTGACTCAATTCAGTCGCATCTAGGGTACAGAGCGATAAAAATTTATATCACCTAATGCAGTTTTTGCCGCTGATTACGAAAATGACATCTGTTTTTCAATCTAACTGCTCCTGAGCTACTTATGTAACTTTTATGCCCTGGTACTCAGACAATAAGTTATCTGTCAAATCTGGTCATAATATGGTATCTATCTGGTGCAATTTCCTCCGCTGATTCAGAATATCATCATATTTTTGCGCTACGGCCACGCTGTCGCAAGTTATGGACCTCAAAAGTTTCATTAAGAAACATGCCGTGAGAAGCCGTAATCCTAAAATAAATGTTCAGCATTCATGCATTTCTGAAACGAACCTTTTGTCAGTCAATAGTGTACCCGACCTATTTTGACCCGCTGAGTTCAAAAATGGCATTTGTTTTTCTCTACTGCTGTTCAATTTTGAGATATTACTGATCAAACAAAATTTGCATTAATATTCATATATCTCTAAAACGAGTAACTATAGATTAAAACAAACGCCATTTTTGAACTCAGCGGGTCAAAATAGGTCGGGTACACTATTGACTGACAAAAGATTCCCTTTAGAAATGCATGAATGCTGAACATTTATTTCAGGATTACGGCTTCTCATGGCATGTTTCTTGATGAAACTTTGGAGGTCCATAACTTGCGACAGAGTGGCCGTAGCGCAAAAATATGATGATATTCTGAATCAGCGGAAGAAACTGCACCAGATAGATACCATATTATGACCAGATTTGACAGATAACTTATTGTCTGAGTACCAGGGCATAAAAGTTACATAAGTAGCTCAGGAGCAGTCAGATTGAAAAACAGATGTCATTTTCGTAATCAGCGGCAAAAACTGCATTAGGTGATATAAATTTTTATCGCTCTGTACCCTAGATGCGACTGAATTGAGTCACCTTTCAAACGAGCATGTTATAGCAAGTGCAGCCGTTTTCTTCCCAAATCATAAAAATGCCAATATCTTCAAAAGTAGGCAACGTAGAGCAAAAATAAAGTTATTTTCGGAATCAGCAGCAAAAACTACATAAGAAAAACTGCATTGCGCCGCGGTTAGTGCGGCAAGTAGTGCCAGTAGTGCGGCAAGTAGTGCAAGTAGTGAGTAGTGCCAGTCAAGAAATAGGGTTGGTCTCAACTTTGGACACCAATTTCTCCCGATCCAGAGCGAATCTAGCTAAACTGAATGCATTTTCGAACTCAGCACACAAAACTGCATATAACAGTATGCTAATAACCAAGCTTTGCAGAAAAAAATTTTTTTCGAACACCTTTGAGAGGCCAAAACACCCCCCCTCCCCCCTAACCGCACACTTTGGGGCGCTCATTTTGTTTGGCCAACTCATGCCTAACTTTTGTTAAAACATTAGCTTGGCAGGGCCTTTGCACAAAAAGTTATAAAGATTTTTCGAAAAAAACGGAGTGGCATTTTGTGGAAATTTCGCAGTTTTCGGCGAATATCTCGGTAACCAGCTATGATCTGGAAACGGGAGTACCAGAAAATGAAAGGCCATTGGACCAGCTACAAAACCATATGCGAGTCGGGATCCTAGCTTAAGAAACGAATGAAGGGTAATCGTTTGAATGGAGGATGTCAGAGCTATTAAAATGAGCCCGAATATTGCTGCCGACCCAACTTTGAGGGGGTGTAGCTCCGGTTCTAGGGGGTTGCTGGTGGCCGGGCATGCACCGTTGGTCTTCGACTGTGCTCTATTTTAATAGATATAAATATCAGCCAGATCCGTGAGATGGCCCTGCTTACCCCCTCTCTTCGGCACCAAAGCTGACTTTCTCGCAAAATGCATCTTAAACGTGTTTTTAAAGGCTAAATATTCAACATTTTCTCACCGTCGTCAGGCACAGAAGCCACTTTGAAACACTAAAACTTGCAATTTCTGTTAATTTTAAGTTCAGAATGCCTTATAAACGCGTTTTTGAAGGCTAATTTTGCTAAGTTTTCTTATCCATCCAGGCACTTTCAAAATTTTACATCCGCCCCTTCTGTAAAATCCTGAATGGGCGCCACTAATGGCAAAAACATCTCAGAAACCAAGCAGCGTATCTTAATATAAATGTCACTGCACTATCGCGGATTATTCTATCTTTCATTCAAACAAGATTCGCTCAAACCGGCTGAGATTTACGGTTCGCTTGCTTTTGTAAGGCTGCAAAATCACGTAAAATGCAAGAACAGAAATGCTTTAACGAATAAAGATCTGTATTTTTATCTGCAGACGCCAGTACGAGCCGCATAACTGACATAGACGAGGTGCAAGGCACAGCTATCGGAGTGGGCGCCATGCCCCGACCTGACGAAATTCTTCCCACCGAAGTTGTTAGCAACAAAGCCGTTCAAGTCATTCAGCGCATCAGAGACAAACTGGACGGTAAAGAAAGGCCCATTTTTGCTTCCGCCACTCCATTTAGAGTTTGGTCGACGGGCAAACTGCCAACCGGTGGCTCTTCGCCTGACTTTTGTGTTTGTTAAATAATTTCAAGTTACAAAAAACTTTAATTTTTTAGCACAACATGTACAAATCCTCAAACGGGGTTGGCTGTAGCCGGTCCTGTATGTAATTTCAGGGGCTGGTTTTTGTTGTTGGCTGTAATTTGGTTGTTTGTTGGCTGTAATTTGGTTTTTCGGCCACTTCGCTCTTTCCTTAATTAACCGGTTGCAGGCAAAGATTTCATCAGTGCGGCGGGTGAGCCGTGTGAAGTGAAGGTTCAGGTGTCAAATCTGATCGAACAAGCGGTTTCTCACGAAAATCTGTGCCAGTGCTATATAGGGTGGTGCCCGTTTTGGTAGGTTACACTTGATTGTACACGCTTATTGGATGAGCTCATGTTTACATATATCTGCATTCAGAGAGATATACAGTATAGATAAAAAAAATGTCCCATCGCTTTTTCGGCCTTCACTCAAACGTTTCGTTCTCAGTCACTTCTTTACCGATTTGGCTCAAATTTTCAGCAAAAATTAACAACATGGTTGGCTAAATATTCTGCAAGTTTAGTGCCAAAATTCCGACTCATACCGGTTTTATGACCCGAAAACTAGGAATGAGGGTGGTCCACGCAAATTTAATTTTTTTCGGTAATACAAGGAGTACAGTCCTGAAACTTGCAGGAATGATTGGTGTTGCTATTGGGCATAACATACTAAGCGGGCAGCCCTGTAGCTCAAATGGCACTAAAATGGGGGAATTTCAAAAACATGATGAAATATGACTTTTCTTCGTAAAACCGGCAAAATGACGATTCTAAAGATTTTCAATTTTCAAAAAACGCTGCAGGGATGGTTACTATGGTGTGGAACAGAGCTTAAATATCGGGTTCATTTATTTGTCGAACTTCCTACTACAATCTATGTTGATTAACAACAGATTCAGTGCTTTGATTCTAGAAGGTGCAGATTTCTTAACTATGGGATTTTCACTCATGTTTTTGAAATTCCCCCATTTTAGTGCCCTTTGAGCTACAGGGCTGCCCGCTTAGTATGTTATGCCTAATAGCAACACCAATCATTCCTGCAAGTTTCAGGACTGTACTCCTTGCATTACCGAAAAAAAATAAATTTGCGTGGACCACCCTCATTCCTAGTTTTCGGGTCATAAAACCAGTATGAGTCGGAATTTTGGCACTAAACTTGCAGAATATTTAGCCAACCATGTTGTTAATTTTTTCTGAAAATTTGAGCCAAATCGGTAAAGAAGTGACTGAGAACGAAACGTTTGAGTGAAGGCCGAAAAAGCGATGGGACATTTTTTTTTATCTATACTGTATAATATGTATTTACATTGTATTGATTTGGTTCTTACTGCTCAAAACGAGTCTACGTATGTAATTGTTGATTTGTATGATGAATACAATGCAGACATGTATTGAAAATTAAAGCTACGTATACGGTATGAACCGAATAATTCCGTTAGTAGTGCCACTCGAATTCGGTTTCTAATCGAATAATACTACTGAATATTGTAAAACCGCTAAAATTGCACTGTTTCGCTTAAATTTGTGCAGAAATCTCCGAGATCTTTCTTCTTTTACATCTCTCTCTTCATTTACTATGCTAATCATTTGGCAAACAACGACTATAAATATACGAAAACACGAAAAGTTAACGAACTTCAAGGTTTGACTTAATAATAAACAACATTTCGGCCGTTCACAGTTGACTACGTTGTCACCTTGCCACTTCTTTACCTAAACGTTTTATGTACCAATTATGTAAAAAACCCTACCTACCAGTAGTAGTACTGGATGCTCCCTTCCTCCAACTTTCTGTATGCGTCTTTTTGCTGTGACTTCACATCATTAATCAGCGCACTTGTGGCCTGACTAGTGTCTCTTGAAACTGTTTGCTTGCAAATCTTGCACTCGTCCTTGTTGTCAGCAGGGCTGACGGTAAATAAAGACCAAATAGGGCTTGTTTTAGTTTTAGACATGGATAAATCTATGCGCAGCATTCAAACAATACGTCACTTCGCTCTACAGCTTTTTAGCATCAAAAAGTTTAGCAAAAAAACAAGTAATATTAGTTAGAGAGTATATTTTTGAAATTGCGCCTGCGAATAATCAGTATTCGGTATTATTCGGTTCCGAAAATCCGCTTCGGGAACCCTATTTGCCAAATCTTTTTAAAAAGTATTTGAACATCGCGCGTTTTGCAGCGATCTAAGCCAGTGGCGTATCCAGGGGGGTATAGGGTGTGTACACCCAGTCCTTTGCGGTGGAGGTAGGGAGAAAAAGTTTGTGAAAAATATAAGAAACTAATGAATTATGTACTAAAACTGTCTATTTTGTGCTCAGAATGCCTTTTAAATGCGTTTTTGAAGGCTAAATTTTTAAAATTTTCTCGTCCTGGTCGGGCAGAAGCCCAACCAGGCCACTTTGAACTACTAAAAGTTGTAACTTGTGTAAATTTTAAGCCTGGAATGTGTTTTAAGCGCATTTTTAAGGCTAATTTTGCCAGATCTTCTCGCCTTTATTGGGCAGCGGCCCAACCAGGCACTTTCAAAATTTTGCACCCCCCCTTTCCGAAATCCTGGATACGCCACTGGTAATGTGTGGGATTAAGTTTATGAAATTCGGACCCTCGTTAATCTGGATATTCGTCTTTCAGACAAGATTAGGCCAGGTCCCAAAATGGCCAGAACTATCATTACATAACTTTTGCATGGCCCTTTGCTAGGAATATCCTCAGACGGCACCAGCCATAGCCAATATGGCTTCGTGACGTATTCACGACCACCTTGAAGGCAAACATGTTTACAATAACAAGCAGGAATAGGTCAACAAGTTCGTTTTGTTCCGAAGGGATATTGTCGAAAGAAGTCATTTCCAGGCTTCAGACAAAAGCGTCTACAAGCTAATAATATCGGTCCGTTAGCCATCAACAAGCCAGGAAATGCACTCCCTTGTGGCAGTTCTTAGTGCGCTGCTAGAGTGCAGCACCAGCTTTGTGGGAATACCGGTCTACCTGCTCTTTCTGTGGATGGTTTTCAAGTACCGCCGCCAAAATCCCTTCAACAACAGTTTCTTCGCGCTCTTTGCTAGCTGTGGGGCTGCTGATCTGCTCTTCATGATAGGGAAGAAGATACTTTTCTGGGTGCCGGGAGGGCTTGGCTGGTTCATTCCATTCTACCAACTGGGGGGCAATCGGCTGGCCACCTTCATAGTCGACAACCACTTCTACTGGCAGTACGCACAGGCTCTCGGTGTTTTCTTTCTTAGCTTCAACCGCTTCACAGCTCTCACCTGGCCCACTAGACAAGACATGGTAAGCAATGCGATGTGCATTCTTGTACTGTCAGGCAACTAACAACATAAATGCTTCGCCACAAACCGCTTCTATTCGCAAGAGCCAACCCAGCCGCAGACTAAATTCGTGTTGCGCTGCCTATTACATAGTTAATCGAGCAATAGCACAACTGCGGCCTTTTTTTAAAAACCAACAGCAGCTATGGACGGAGCCATCGATAGTTTAACGAAGACAGGTGCTGTCCAATTAAGAATGAATTTAAGCCTGTAAAGCGTTAGCTTCCATTTTTAGATGAAGTGCCAACCAAATTCTTGTAAATACGAAAATAATGAGGCGGGTGGAGCTATTGACTGAATGTGAACCTTTCAGATGTGGACGCCCACTAAGGTGAAGGCATGCCTCGTTCTGCAATACCTAGTAGCATTGGTATTTATGGCACCACATATGAGCAAGTGCGAGTACCAGCTGGCACTGCGCAAGGGTGGAAGATCTCTGGGCGTATCCAATGCCAACCCAGCAACATCTGGCGTCTGTGCTCTGTTGTCCTACGGTATTCTGATGTTGGTCACCAGTTGTGTGGCGGTCAGTCTCATCTGCATGTACACAATTATGTTCTACAAGTCCTGGAAGCATAGTCAGACTCAAGTAGGGCCCGCAGATAGGAGAGAACAGATGCGGGAACGCAGAGCGCGCAAAGTTCAGCAAAACTTGGCCATCAGTGATTAGCGCCTGTTTAATAAGTGTAGCGTTACACCAGCTGATTGGAGCCTTTTTCCGTCGCCGTGTCAACCCTTATATATTTTACCCGATTGGGGGAATTCTAACCTACATTTACAGTTCGATCAACCCGTTCGCCATCTTGATAACGTCGCCGAAAATTAGGGCCTTCTTCGTTGTCACACTGAAATTGTTGCTGGGCATCAAGCCAAATGCTACTGATAGAATCAGAGTGGGGGTTACAGTAAGCAGAACCTCTAGGCGGAACCACCAGGACACGGCCTTCTGACTGTCAAACTATGTGTCATCTGCGTTTTGTTCTCTGCGCACCGCATATTAGCTTGTGTGTGTGGCTGAGCAGATGAACAGAGGTGAGATTCACCGAGATTGGTTGAGGGTCATTGAGCACCGAGCACATTGAGTAGAGCACTAAAATCGTTAGAAATTGCGATTTTTGCAAAAAAATCCCTTAAAAGGCTACTTGCTGCTCAAAGTGGAGTGGAAAAAGGGTCTTGTGGTCGGTGCTAGTCTGTGGGTCTGAGAGACTATGAGAGCAGACAATCACTCAGACGACCTCCTGTTGTTATGTACTGTTCATACCTATGTAAGGTATGTGATGTGGTGTGACTCTATTATGACAACTTTTCTTAATCTGTGTCACTTCACTGTCATTGTGTAGTAAACGATTCTATTGTCCATAAGCACAGATCCGGTCGGAGTTGAATTTTCATATCAAACTTACAGAATGTTCGCCAACCAGGATATGATGTGGGGAGTGTTTCTTCTGGTGTTTTCTTTAGTTTTTAACTCATAAGATTCGGAAAAAACATAAAATGCGAGCTGTGGGATATTGCCCAAAAACGTCATGACGGAAGTGGATTCATCTTTTCAATGACGTTAAAGCTGTTCTTTTCGTCTGGGCTGTCAGTAACTTCAATAAGAACATGCCGGAAAACCAAAATACCGTAATTTCGTTTGTTTGATGGGGCGGTCAATTAACTACTGTACCACTTCAAATTTTTTGTTTGGTCTTGACACGATGATACTACTACTTAATGAAAAATAAACCAAAAAACCTTGCTTATTAGCCAAAAATCGGACTTTTTGGCTTACCACCCCCTCAGGCACTCGTACCCCCCTCAGGAATTGAAAATTCTACCACCTCAGCCGAAATGCTAGCCTATGTCTGGCCCACCATATCAAGTTTCAAGTTTCAAGTTTTACTCGCATAAAACACCCACTAGGGGTAAACTTGCGAGAACAGAGAAGATTACATAACAGTCATAAAACGACCACTCACAACCAGTTCAAAGAAATCATTAGAACGACAGAATGATTCAAACTCGCGCGCATTACCATAAACTATGTGTGCAGGAAGGGCATTCCAGATATCAATACAAGAATATCAAATTAAAAAGCTTGAATTTGGTAGGCATTCCTGGTCGCAGCTCAAATTTTTCTGCGAGCCAATTTTTACAATTTCTAATTAATTCTAAAACTGCTGTTTTTTAGGTTCAGTTGCTATTTTTGCGTCGGAATCCTTAAGTTTCAGGCTCAGACAGGACCCTGAAACGGTGAGCAACTCCGAAACATCCCCTTCAGCGGATGACCTAAAGTGCCTACTACAGACTAATGCCAAACAGGTCTACAGTTGTGGTCGCCAATGACGCAATAGTTGACCATGACAGCGGCCAATTAACGTCATTATCTTAACCCGAAGGCATATTTACTGACCCCAACACTCACCAGTGGCCTTATAAGATGGTTTCCTCCGAACAACTTGTTATTCCCACACTGCTCAGCGCGCAGAATGTTGCTTCTAACGGTCCTCTTTCTCTTACAAACGCAAATAGCGCTTTCAAGAGGTAAGTTAACGCCTTCTTATTTTGGTTTTGTGTTTATTTCAACTCGCCTAACAGAACAGAAATGCTCGGACCAGCCGGTTTTCCTATACTTTTGTATAGGGGAATACCTCATAATTGGAACAACCAGCTAAAAGCAACAATTAAGAGGTTTTTAGGTCTAGCAAACCGTTTTTCATACAATTTCCCACACAACTGGAACATTATTAGAACTGTTTTACGACTTTCTAATTTTCTGGAAGCAAAGTTCGAAGTTTAGAAGTGCGTCTTTTATGTAAATAGATGCCTAGGAGTCTTGTAAACTCTATTCCACACTTGCTCTTAAGCTTGACAGTGTGTGCTAGCTTAATTAAAATTGTACACATACCTGTGCCTTTCACCAGCTCAAATTATTCAGTACATAGTCTAGTTGGTGTTTGCCCTTTTGACAGCTGCCTGTGTTTGCTCACGCTAACACTTTTTTTAGCTGAACCTCGCTAAATCGAACATAAATTATCGGGCAGTATAGAGTGCGAACAATACCTGATACCCAATACTTGCGTAACTGAGCCAAAAAATTGCATTTCAGTGAAAAGGGCATTCCAGTGGTGTTCACAGGATCTAAAATTTTGAAGCCTTTAAGAAACCTACTGTAATCATCGGTCAATCTTCGATTTTCTCAGGTCGTCAGTTATTCAGTTCAACAGCGATTTTATAGGTCCGTTCAATAGGTTTTATAGGTTCAATACCAGTTCGAACTCTAGTACAGTACCATGTTCCAATTACCAAGTTTGACTGTAGTTTGACTTCTGCAAAAACTGACAATCAAAATCTGCAGAATGCGAGAAAGCCCTCTACGCATTGTTCCCGGGTCGGGAATATGTGGCCGGAGACGTGATTCAGTCGGAGACTTCCAATAGTCCGTTCGAATGCGCTCGCAGTTGTGCCTCGCGATTGTACTGTCAGTCGGCCAACTTTGACCTGGATGCCCGAGCCTGCGAAATGTTCAGAGAAGCGCTCGATCCAGACGACGCTACACCTGTCGATATTGTGGGTTTTGCTTTCCTTTTCCTTTTTTCGACTTACATTTTGAGTAAGTTGAGTACAGGGATGCCTACCATACCAAAATTGTACTAGTACTAAAATCAATCTTTGAATTTAGTACCATACCAAACCAAATTGAAAACAGCTCCTTTTATACTATATCAAATTCAAAGTTTGAACTTGGTAGGCATCCCTGGTTGAGTATGGTGCCAGACATGGGCAAAGGGGGGCTGAGGGGGTGCCCCCCTCAGGCTCTGACCTACCCCCCTCAGCCGGCCGCTACCCCCTCAGGAATTTTTTGGAAGTATTTTGTATAGAAAATTATGATAAAAATATGCCTGCAAAATTATGATAAAAATATGCCTGGATTAGGTGTAAATGAGCTCAGAATAGCTTATTTTAATGAAAAGTAAGCTCAAAAACCTTGATTTTAGCGAAAAATCGGACTTTTTGGCTTACCAGCCCTTCAGTCCCCCCTCAGGTGCTCCTACCCCCCTCAGCCCCCCTCAGGAATTGAAAATTCTTCCCCCATCAGCCGAAATGCTAGCCCATGTCTGTACGGTGCCAAGGTACTGGTGCCATAAAAACGTTAGGCTGGCCCGAGCCGTAAGAACTGATATGTCTGACTGAATAAGTAATCCTTCTTTTCAGCCACCTTCATATAAAGGCGATGGTTCAGAAGCGTGGGGAGGTGAGCCCAGCGGTGGTTCCTGGGCCGCTCCTAACCCTTGGGACAGCGCTCCTTGGGGTGGTGGTGCTAGTGACTGGGATGCTCAACCGCAACCCTGGACGGGAGACGGTCAATGGCACCATGAAACAGTAGGACCGACCGACCATCTGGAAGAGAGACCGAGGGCCGAATCTTCGCCGTTCCAGAAACGTTCCGGTGTTACGTACATAGTCGGTATCAGATGTACTCGGTGGAAATCGGAGCAGAGAACTACCACTGGTGGTATGTAAACATTTCTTTTACAGTGATTCTAGCCAAGCATACAGTAGTTTTTCTGTAGGTCTAGGCTAGGGCTTGTAGTGTATTTTTGTACAAAGTCCATTTCAAAAAGATTGGCATAGGCATAGGCAAAAGGATCAGATAGGGATTGCAACTTAATGGTGGTTTTGGCCATTTTTCGGACCCCCCTCCCCTGATAATTTTCTGTCCCCCTCCAACTAATTTTGTCATCACTTGGCTACGTACTACTGTTGCATGCGTATACGCATTACGCATATCATTACGCAAAGTACGCATTGCGTTTCAGAATGCGTATACGCATATGCATACGCATTTGAATTTCATTACGCAATATTATTACGCATTCTGCCAAAAGTTTGCATATTTTTGCGTAATGCGTATTGAGTACGAAAAATAGCTACCTTTTCTAATGTCTTGCAAAAAATTTAGTTCAAGTTGTTACCTAATTGTGGTTATTCTTCATGTTTTTAGTGTGAGGTGAGGGTACCAGGAATTTTCTGAGATAATTTGAAGCTTCAACTAAGTTTTGCTTGCTGCTGTTTAAAAAAGAGGCTAAGTTTTGAGAGGAAAGGAAACCTGTGACAAATCCTTGAATTTATAGTTTCTATTTCTGCAGTTTTGGCTGACATCAGTTGTGTTGTATGCTCAGCTATCTGTTTATGTTTCCATATATGATTATCATGGTTGACTGCTACTAGACTTCTTGAAATGAACATTAAAACAAACTTTTTGTTCTTGAAAGCGCATATTGCTTGCCAGTTGAAAACATACGTTCTGTACATCATACATGTAACAGGTCTTAGGATTTAGGGTCTGGGGCGTCTGCTGCTGAGCCCGAATTTTGGGAGGGGAGCTGGGCACTAAGAAACGCCCACAAATCGCAAAAATGGCAATTTTTAGGCTAAAAATCGTAAAAAATGCTAATCTGGGCTGAAATACAGCTAAAAGGTGCTGTTTTACTGGCGATTTTGGCAATTTTTGTGTCTGAAATTGCAAAAACCGTATAAATTTGCTCAAAAAATTACTTACCACAAAAATCGGAGGGGGGTCGGAAAAATCGTCTTGGAGGGGTCTGCATCGGGGCAGACTCGCAGACCCCCTGTTTGTTACATGTATGCTGTAGATACTATAATGCAATTCTTTGAGGTCAGGAACTTACCATAAAGCCTCAAGTATTCTAAAAAATACATGGATTATAATGTTGGATACCTAAACAGCATACTGTAAAGCCAAAAAAGCTGTTCAGTGAAATTTCTGAATGTTTCTGAGATTACGCATACGCAATACGCAAAATACGCATTAGTTTTTGCAATGCGTATACGCAAACTCATACGCATTTGTAATTGGAATGCGTATACGCATACGCATACGCATTTGAAAAATCCGGTATTAAACAACAGTACTACGCACTCCCGAAATTTCAGTTTTTTTGGAAACTCGGAGCCAAAATTGTGGCCATTTAGCTTGAGCTTTTGAGCTTGAGAAATTGGAAAACCTTGACTAAAATAGTAGCTGCTCTCTAATCTAAACGTTTATCAAAGTGATATTGAAAAAATTGTAAGCGATTGACTTTAAAACGAGACTACACGTACCTACGTTTGCTGTTTATAAAACAATAAAAATTATGGCATCTTCCTTGATTTCTGCGCTTAAAAGCTGTGAGTTCAAAATTACCTAATATAATCGCCGACCACCTCCCCCACTATAATTAGGACGTTGTAATCATTTGGCGAACCCTCCTCCTCCATACTACTCATGCCATACGTGATTTTTGTGTGGATTAATTTACTAATTGACGCAACACGCCTTTGGCGACAAAGCGTAATATTGATCTGCTACCGTATTTACTCTAAAATTTCACGTCGAAAAACTGAATTTCATAAGATCAACAGGAGGGCTTCCGATAGCTTCGCCGAATATAGTAGTTTTGAATTGGAGACTGACCGTGTTTCTATACTGCAGCTCCTCCAACTTCACGAGACCCATGGATCGGACCGACACAGCCGAATGTACCTGACCCTGTAGTTCCTGGATTCGGCCCGCTGTCACGTAGTTGCCATTTCGACAACTTGAGGTATAACCAATCATTAATTGACATATTCATAAGTTGACTACTTTACTAATCAACATTTCAGCTACAAAACGGATCAGGGTGTAGTGCGTTCGGACCCGTTGATTGCGACAGTATCGTCAGAATCGATTGAAGATTGCGCCCAGAAATGCTACCAAAACCTTCTTTGCACTTCGGCTACGCTTGACGGCCACACCTGCGAACTGATGTCCGGTCACTTCAGACAGTCCGGCAATTCGAGCATCGGTGATAAAGGTTCTCCTAGCGGCGACGACTACTTTGAAACTGAATCGGAGCAGCGCTCTGTACGGGATATCTCCTGTGCTAACGGTTAGCTTTGCGTTCCGAAACTTTTGACATACAACAGTCAATTTGTTACAGCAAAAAGTCTGCTGGGTTCTTTTAATCACTGTTTGTTCGTTACCAAAATCAGTGTTTCAAATTTGATGGCAAATATCTCAGGAACCAAGCAGAGAATATTAACGAAAGTTGCACCAATCTGTCAATAATTTACTTGTCTTTCATTCAAAAAAGATTCACTGAAATCGGTTGAGATTCGGGGCTGCCACAGTAAAAATTCTGCTGGCTTGTTTTTTTACGGTGTGGTGCATACATGAAACTGGGGGCTTTGCCCCACCCGGCTAGGGGGTTTGGTGGTTACTTCCCCCAGCTAGAAAGGTCAAATCCCTCACGTCCCCCGAGACAGTTTAGACGGGGAACCCGCGACCCCAAAAAATACAAGCACTTTGTAGCGGCTTGAGTACTAACAAACTGGCTCAGAAATCACTAATTTTAGCTTACAACTCGCTTAAAAAGCATTTGCATACATGTAACAGGGGGTCTGCCCCCAGCTGACTTAGGCCAGACCGCCCCGGATGGGGATTTTTCTGTTAAGTAATTTTTTTGAACAAATTTTTTGCAATTTCAGACACAAAAATTGCCAAAATCGCCCGCAAAACATCACCTTTTAGCTGTATTTCAGCCCAAATTAGCGATTTTTAACGATTTTTGAGCGTTTTTTAATGCCCAACCCACTCCCCCCTTCGGCGGATGCCGTACCCATTTATCCATCCCCACCTACGTACGTACTCAGGTGGTGTCAGGGCCACCCGCAACACGCCACACCTTAGGTGCAACTAGGCATTCGAGTTGTTTAGCGTCAGGTACACTAGTTTTCAGAAAAGCCAGCAGAAAAACGGATGACGAAGCTGATACCGATTTTAAGTTGGTTGTTGGGATGTCGACCTCCTGTCAACGCTCAGAAGGGTTGCGGTTTGCCAGCCGTAAGACCGAGAGTCAATGAACAGTCATTCAGAGCTATGGACTTCGATGGAAAGAACAGAATTGTTGGTCAGTCCATTTAGAACCTACTGTAGCTACACTGTAGACTGTACACTGTAGTCCGAACTGGAACCTGGATCTATTAATAGGTTTTTAACCTGAAATTCGTGGACTTGAACCTGAACCTATTTTATTTAAGCCGGACTTGAACCTGTCCCGTTTTATTTGACTTACTATAATAGGTTCAAATTTTGAGTGCAATTTTAGGCAAAATTCGTTAAATTTTCGGTTGCAATGCACAGAAATATAATTGTTTCATGTTTATATAGCCTTTTTCTAACAGAAAATGTCAGAAACGAAAGTAATACCCCATAAAAAAAGTCTGATCTGGGTCTTTCACTACCAGTGGACACGCAAAACAGTTGCAAAACTCTACAGTTTTCGTTAACATCAGTGGACTTGAACCGTAACCTATTGTCCAGGTTTTTTAGAAGATGGACTGGAACCTGAAATTTCGATGTTGGACTTTACTTGAACCTGAACCTGTTTTTTTAACCCCGAACTTTCCAACAGTATAACCTACCGAAACCTCACCGTACTAAACTAAACATTATGCAAGATGGATAACCTTAATGGCAGACTTTTACCTCCTTAAAGGAAGAAAGACAGCTAATTACTGGTGTGCTACTATGTATTATAGATACGTAGGTAACTTCGAGAAATGTATGTACATAATCCCGGTTTAGGAGGCACCGAAGCTCGACCTCACAGTTGGCCATGGCAAGCGAGTTTGCTGAAAAACGGACGACACATCTGTGGTGGAAGTTTGCTTACTCCACGGCACCTTCTAACCGCCGCTCACTGCGTCTTCAGAAGGCATCTCATTTCAAAGACTACACAATAACCAACTACATTTACCTATTTCAGCAGTTCGCTTCGCTATTATACAGTGGTTTTGGGCTCCCATCACAAACACATAGCCGAAGCTGGCGAGAGAAAGATGAAAGTTGCAAGAATCACCCTCCATCCACGCTACAACCGGCGGACCAATGCGTTCGACGCCGCTATTCTAACTTTTTCTCGCCCCGTACGCATGTCCAGAACAATTCGCGCTGTTTGTTTGCCTAAACGGAACGTCCGGCCGGGGACTAGATGCGTCACAACTGGATGGGGAACCACCCAAGGTGAGTAGTTGAAAATCGATAATTACACGATTTGTAATGGCTCTGGCTCTCGACTGGAAATTACAGTATAGTTTCATAAGGGGCGTGCAAAAGATATGTAATCGCATAGGTGGGAGTGGAGGGTCGCCAAGGGGATTACTATTTATTATGAGGGGAGGGGTTTGCTATTTTATTAGGCAATTTTTTAGTGGAGAAATCACTGAAATAGCCATAATTTTAATTGATTTTTATGTACAGTACATGTACGTGCAGTAGCTTAGATTTTCTCAATTTTACTTGGATGGATGTGTAGATTTAGAGAAGGTAGTTACCGTTCAAGTCAGGGCTTTCCAATTTTTCAGAAGCCAAAATGACACCAGTCACCTTTGAGATCATATTAAGAGTTATAAGGGTACAGCACTTATAAATTATAAGAGCCAAGGAAGGGCACAATGGTACCACCACAGCCCTACGCTAGGATGCAATGGTACAGTTACCATATATGGTACCTACAATGTACCACCACAGAACGGAATGGTACACTACTATAGTACCGGTACCACAACAAAACCCGACGGTAGGGCAGTGTGGTGCACTTTTTATCTAGGTAACTAGGTAACTAGGTATACCTAGTATTACCTAGTTAATATGCGGGAAAAGTACCTAGATTTACTTTACCTAGTTGCTGGTTACTCTATTTTACCTAGTTTTACTTTACCTAGTTTTAAATCCACATAACTAGGTACTTCTAGGTAGAACAAGCTTACCTAGTTTGATATTTTCAGTTTTACGTTGCTTTTCCGGTCAGCAAACCTTCAAATTTCCGGCTTTCCCACAATTACAGTGGCCCAGAGAATGAATTTCTGACTTATTTGATCAATAAAATACAAATATTTACTTGAAATGTGTCAAATTTCGTAAATTTTTACTCCACTAACTTCATCATTGTTCTATTGAACCAAAAATAATATTTTTACTTGATTTCGAGCGTTTTAGGCTTACCTAGTATTACCTAGTTTTTCTGAGCTTTACCTAGTATTACTTTACCTAGTTTCTTAGCTGAGAACTTTACTTAGTATTACTTTACCTAGTTGTTTAGGTGACAAGTTTACCTAGTATTACTTTACCTAGTTTCAAATTTTCAAAATGCACCACACTGCGGTAGGGTACCATGGTACTGGTACCAAATATGGCACCACTACCTTAAATGGTACCGCCACCATATATGATGTCGAGTGTCTGACCGTATAACTGGAGGATTTTACCCTTTCAGGCACTGGTGACCACAGACGTCTGAGACAGGTGGTGGTTCCTACCATGTCCAATGCCAAATGCAACCACCCCAGAAGGTACAACGGCAAAATACAAGCAAGCATGATCTGTGCCGGATACGACCAAGGTCGCAAGGACAGTTGTCAGGGGGACAGCGGTGGACCGTTGGTGTGCCCAGTGGGTCGCGGTCGATGGGCCGTACAAGGGGTCACCTCCTGGGGTCATGGTTGTGCCAAGCGGTTCAAACCCGGGGTTTACGCCCGTGTGCCTTACATGAGACGCTGGATCGTGCAAACCGTTTCTCGCAGGAAAACTCCCAAGCCGAACGATGAAACGCCCCCTGGTCCTGATGGAAGTGAACCGTTCCCTGAGTTGGGTCCGAATCCGGCTGTTGATTTGGAAGGTCCCGAGGAAAGTGCCGTCCATTTCGAAGAACATGAAGAACAGCTGAAGCCGGACGAGCTTGGTGAAGATTACTTGCAGATGGAAGACTATCAGTGACGTGACTCTTGATCTAACGACTGCTTAGAATATTGGAGTTATCTTGCTTTATTCAGTACTCATCTCGCTTTTTTGTTGTGCTTCTTGTTGTAGATGGTACTTAGTTATATTCTTTTTTCTTCATGCTGTTCAGAGTACAAATGAACTGAGTTCTCGAATTCTGTCTTGACTGTTGCGAGAATGTATTGGTAAACAATCTGCCATTCTTTTGCTCAAACCATTTTCTTTCTCTGTCAGTTCTTTGACGCGTTCATTGAAACTCGAAGGATTTTTGCTGGCTGAAAGGTGTACCATATCCGACTAGGGCCCGACCGGATAACCGGATCCGGATATTACCTGCCGGATATCAGTCACAGATGAGAAAACGTGATTTTTTACGTATTTTGAACATAAATATTGCATTTGACCGAATGCTTGTTAGAAATTTCTTGAGGCGATTGTAATCCATGACCCCAGTAGTTCGTATAACCCTGATTTCTGTGCAAAGGATAACACCCTCATTTTTGACAATGCTAATTTTTCACCTTGACTGAAAGTAAAAATCCGCCAGATTTTAACCGGTTTGTGAGAAAGCTGAGCTCCTCAGGTTCTTAAGTCCATATAAAGATTGGTTAACTTGCAAAATTTGGCAAAGATCCGATGAAGGGTTCTTGAAATATTTACGTTAAAAATTGGCATCTGAAAATTCGGGTCAGTTCATTTCGGAAGGGGATAACTCCAAGCTACAGAAGGCGAGCAGGCTAGGACTTGGCCAAAACAAACTCAACAAAAATAATAATACTAATGTGATACAATGAACATCACAAAACAGCCAAGCAGACTGGATTTCTATGTTTAGGATAGTCGCCTTGTTTTTGCTAATTTTTCATTTAATTAAAAAGAAAAAATCTAAAATAAAAAACGAACTATTATTGAGGCAAGTTTATACTGTAAATCTGTACTTTACAGACATCAAAGCGTCTCTTTTCAGTTTCAGAATGGCGATGAATGGCTTGAGACTCTAAACTCAACTCGCAAAGAATGGAAATCTCAACTGAGATTTTTCAAATTCATAATTTTTTAGTTTGTAAAACTAGGACAGGTCTACCAAAAGGTCGGCTAAGTATACCACATTAGAGAGAACAAATTTGAACATGCAAACTATAATTTAGTTTTTTTAGTATAATTTTAGTAACTATAATTAACTATGGCGTTTAAAACAGGTTTTGATTAAAGTGAACAGTAATAAGAGGCAATCGAAGTGATTTTGGATTTACTGGCTGGAGCATACATACTGACGGTCACTGGAAACCAGTTTTAGTATTTTTCGGCGCTACCTTCATTTCTGTGCAGGAGTCATGTTGAGACGTTTGTGTCTTCTTTCTTCTTGCGCTGTCCTTCTTTTTGGCCGCCAGAGTGGAGCACGTTCACAAGCTACATCTAAACGATCGCAAGTACAACCCTGTCAAAGACCCAGTCAGAAAACAGAAGCCGTCAGCAAGCAGTGACCATCAGGCATTTCTGCAGTTCTTGTGGTCCAACAAGATCAGTCTGAAGAAAACTTCTGATGAGCACTATGGCCTAGGAAAGGACAGACGGATTCGTCTACAGCAGGAATTCCAGGGGATCAGAGTATATGGAGCTGATTTGGTCTTGCACAAACTGCATAGGTCAATCGCAAACAACCGATGGATCCACATTGGCAAGGTGATCACAGGGCTCGATCAAGATCTGAATGACTCTAAGCAGTTAGTCAAGATAAGAGAAAATGAAACGAAGGTCTTGGAAGGTTTCTGCAAACAGGTGAGAAACAGAAAGTTGCTTGTCATGCCAAATATACTTGGGCTAGGCTGATGCTAGGTTTATCAAGAATTGAAGGCATCAAAAACTCTTGAACCTTTTTCTAGGTCGCTACAGAAGTCGGCAATTACTCTGATTCTACACAACGTTCAGAGTCGGTAGTTTTCCTTGATTCGTTGTCAGTAGCGAAGCTGGGTTACTTGACTCACTGCTCTTTCTCTCATGAGGACAGACCTCCAACCAAACGGGCTTCTTTGCTCAATTCAGAGGGAGTGGTGCTTGAAGAGTGGGATGCACTTCAAAAATCTGGTGGGCAGTTTCGAGTCAGCGGTCCAGGAGGCAACGAAATGATCGGTAGACACGAATACGATGGTGACTCTCTGCCAAAGCTGTAGGTTCGCAAGGAAGGTGACCGGTGCTTCATGGAGAATGAGAAAGTGCGATGATGCATTTGCACTGGAAATACATTGAGGAGTCTGAGGGATACAACAAGACCTTTGACTTCACCTGTGCTGAGGGGAAGAACCAGGACCAAGGCTATGTACATGGAGGCTATGCACCTATCAATGATGCATACTACTACTCTACCAAGATGGTCGATTTGATCAGAGAGCGGTATGCCGACACTCCCATGCCCAGTCTGCCAATGACTGTGATGGTCCACTATGGTCGCGATTACCTCAACGCCCTTTTCCTTGATGATCTTTGGGCTGTTGTATTCGGTGATGGGCATTGTGCACCACAAGCATCACTACCTGGATGTAAGAAGTATCCAATTCTTTGCCAGAAATGGTATCCGCTGGGCACTTACAAAAATTTCGTTGGCCACGAAATCGGTCATGCCATTGTTGAGAGACACTCTGGTCTCATTTACGTCCATGAATCTGGCTCCGGCTGCTTGAATGAGGCCTTTGCTGATATGTCGGGCAAAGCGCTGCAAGACTATCTGGGTGGTGGCCAAAAGATTGATTGGAATTTTGGCGGTGATGTGTCGAAAATCCCAATTAGATGCATGGATAATCCCAAGTGTGACAACAAATCCATAGATCACTGTGCTGACTTCAACTTCACCGCTAAATCAGACCCTCATTTGTGTTCCGGTGTCTACAACAAAGTCTTCTACCTGGTCAGTCAGAAGCTGCCAAACAAGGTTCGCGACGCCTACGACCTATTCTACTGCACCAACGCCAACATGTGGACGAAGACAGCGAGCATAACAGAGGGTGCTGAATTGGTTCTGAAGGCTGCTGAAATGCTCAAGGAAACCAGCGTTTCTGGAAAGCCCTGGTGCGTCACCAAGGCCAAGCATGAAGGGCTCAGAGTTAAAGATATAGTGGATTCGTTTGCTGAAGTAGGCATTAAATGTGCCCGACAGAAGGTTAAGAAAGAACAGGAAATGGCTTGGCAATGTGGGTGCAAGGATGACAGATAATTGATTGATTTTTATTAGGCCTAGACATACAGTAGAATAGAAGGCTAGGTTACCTACCATGATCGTGCCGTTTTTCAGCACACTGTAGTTATTTTTATGAAGGTACGTATGTATATTACAGTGGACACTAAAAGGTTTTTGGAAACGTTAAAGTTAACCGACTACGCATGCATGACGCTGAAAATAACCCACTGCTTATTTAACATCATGCAATATACAGTACACACAAGTGACCAACAGTGCAGTAACAGTATACAGCACAGCACACCGCTTCATTCATCAGAGGAGCTTTCAGTATGTCTGCTTGAATGAGCAAAGTCAGCTGTTTCAGTCAGTCAGGTAAACTAAGCCATATATCGACACAAGACTACATGTCGATGTATGGTTATAGAGATCCATAAAAAAGAACGATGATGTCGAATTGCAGGATAGGAAAAGATATGCTAACAACCACCACCGATGCCGAAACCACCATGTCCACCGTTTTTGAACTCCCAATGTTGATCGATCCCTACTTTCTGTTCAAGCACAGATCACCACTTGCATAGATGCGGAAACACGCGCTTGCCACCGATGGCGAAACAAGCGAATTGATGGAAAGTGTCTGAGAGGGGCTGCCTCCGGTCTTGAGGTCTGACCCCAAAATTCACTGAAAACAGATAGTTTTGAGACGTTGTAAGAAAACGTGGAAGCGGCACGAAAAAGCTGTACAGTGAGCCTCAAAATTCTGAATTTCTCCTCGCCTTAGCAGCTTCTAGCAATTCTCTCAATACGCTTTCTCCTGTGGCGATCAATGCTCGGTGTTCACAAATTGAACAAACAACAAGTGGTCTCCAAATAGGTATGGCCAATGGTTTTCAAAAATTCACGCTACAGCAAACAAATTATGCTACTAAAACCGCCGATGACATGACCGGATACGATAATTTACGCAAAAAACCGCACTTGATTTCATGAAGAATTAGAAAAATGCGATCTAAAAACATCCGTCTGCGAAGAACTTTTGTATGGCGCACTTGGTACCTTTTTAATTATGGGTCGCGCTACAAGCAAAATATATATGTACGCCTATATCCTTGCATCGCTTCGGTGGCAGACTTTAGAACAGTCTTCTTCACGCACCCAGTTTGTGCGAGCTGAACGACCGAGATGATCAAGTATAGTTTGTTGTTTTTATTTTTAGGCAAACCATTCACTCTTATTTTAATAGCGATTGGTGAGTGAAAAAATCCAGGGGCAAGCGACTTGGCGGGTATGTGTGTAGTTGAATAATAATTATATATTGTACTAGATTGTACATTGATGTAATTGATGTACAGTAGAGTACTTTCGTTTTGTCACTGTTCGTTAGATCTCTATACTGCATGTACACTACACTTCAGACCTTAAAACTATGGTACATATGGGGAAACATTTCGCTGGCTGGCTCAAACTATTTATAGCATCGATCTTCACTCTAGTGTAGCGTTTCCGAGTAAATTTATTTTGAAATTAAATAACTATTAAATTGCTTGCTCAACCTTCAGAAGAAAATAACTTGCTACTAATTTGCTTGGTACCCAAATTCTGAAATTTAATTTGATACAAATTTGTTATTTTATATGAATTAAATATAAATTTGCTAAAATCAATACTCAATTCATGAGGAAACAGCTCAAAACCTAGGTCGTGTCAGTCCAAAATGAGTTGACCTTTCTTCAGATGGCGACAAATGATCTACAAATTAGCATTTAATGAGCTATATCTTTGCTATAAGCATGAACAAGGTCATCTTTGGACTAAACTTGTTGTTTTGTAGCCAGAGTCTGGTTAGTGAAGCTGCCAAACCAAGCAAATTTATATCAAATTCATATCAAATTTACATCAAATTTTTGGACCAATTTTACGAAATTTAATGTTATTTTAATTTGCTTGACAGTGGTCGTGAGAAATTTAATTTGTTTTTAAATTGCTATTTACTTGGTGATTTTGGCCAAAACAATTTAATTTTGTTATTTAATTTTAATTTGATCGGAAACACTACTCTAGTGAAGCCAAAAATAATTTTAGAAAATTGCTAGAAAGTAAAAATCCCATTGTTTACAATATGACCAGCCAGGCAACCCGGTACAAGCCTTCAATACATATTAGAGTGCGAACTGGTATTGGGTAATGGGTATTGGGGTTTTTACCCCCCAATACCCAATACTAAATTGGACAATTAAAAATTTAGAGAGAAATCGATGTTGACCTGAAAAATTGATCTGAAAATTATCGAAAAAGTTGATCGATGATTCGGTTTAGTAAGCTGTTTTCGCGTTAAGGAGCCATCCATAAATGACGTCGTTCAAATTATTCGCAGCCCCCTCCCCCCAAAATCGCCTTGTATCGTTTCTTGTGGATCCCCTCCCCTAAGGCAACGTCGTTTTCGGTTTACCCCCTCCCGATAAAAGTACAGTACATACAGAACTGTCATGTTTTCTTGTTAGCATACTGCGCAATCAATAGAATAAATCCCTACAACCACTCTGGGAAGCTTTTCCGCATTGTAGAATCCTTTGACAGAATGTACTTACGTAAATTGAAAATTATACAATCAAAGTTCTCTAAAATTCCGAAAAAAACGACGTCGCTCTTTGCTAACCCCTCCCGCCTCCTGGTGTGTCGTCTATCGTCGCATTTCTGCCGACCCCCCCTCCCCCTTTATGGACAGCCTAATCAACTAAACGTTAGTAGAATTTCCTAAAGTGTACGCTTTTCTAAGCGCTGCTAATTAATAATTAACCAGTAATTAATTTCTCTATTATTTTCTAAAATAAAAATGGTGACATTAATGTCACCGTAATGTACTAGACTAGCACCGTACCCATCATGGCTATTGCCGTCGTGCACACAATTTCCGGCCGAGTTAGGAAAAAATCACGACTGAATTACGAAATATTAAGTACCAAAACTGTTAATTTCTGCTAATTTTTCGCCTAAACGGCTTCTAAATGCTCTCTGAAAGGCTAATTTTTCAAAATTTTCTCGCCCTGCTTGGGCAGCGGCCCAACCAGCCTCTTAAAAATTTTTATTGCGGTGCCAAAATCTTGTGTACACAACTAGAATGTACCTGTCCACTGAAATGAAATTTTTGGCCCAGCTACACAAGTATTGGGTATTGGGTATTGGATATTGGGGTATTGGGGGTCTCAGGTATTGGTATTGGGTTTTTTAGGTATTGTTCGCACTCTACATAAAATACTAAAAAAAGCTGTTCAAAATCAGAGGAGCCCGTATACGAAGCCGGCTAGCTATCTATCTATGTACGTATGTATCTATCTAACACCTATCTTACTGCGCTCCAGTTTGTATCGATTAATCGCCAAACCAGTTCATCTGATACGTACATAGTTTAGCGGACAGTCCACTCTAGGTGTACAGCCAAATGACGTAATATTAGTGTGTTGGAGTGACCATTTACGTTTGTTTGCTGAAGCGTCCTAACCCAGGAGCGCCGTGACCCAGACTGTTCGGCGACCGTCTAAACAGGGCAGTGCCGTTTTTGCAAATTAACCTCTGTCAGATAACAGGCCCACTATGCCACTACTTGTGGTGCTCTTGCTATGGGTCGGCCATGGCCAGTTGGTCCTAAGCCAAGGTATAAAGCTAGAGTTCTCTTTTTCTTTGAAAAAATGCTATACACAGTAGGTTTCAGACTGCGAACATGCCAACTTTGAACGGTTTCCCTTTGTTCAATATGTGGGAGGCCCCGCCATCGAATCGGTGACAGCTGATGGAACCTACGAATGCGCCGTAAAATGCGCCAGTATTACCTACTGTCAAGCGGCCAACTTCGACCGAATCGGACAACTTTGCTATCTGTTTGAACAGGCTGACCACAGAATTCCAGTAAGCGATTGGAATGATTCTTATTTTTTTACTTTTACAGCTTTACAAAGCTTTTGAGAACAGACTTTTGAACAAATCAACTATTAGGAGAGAAACAACTTGTGTTTATTTAGCAGACAAATGCAGTAAAAAATGTCCACCGCCCTTTTTTCGACCTTTACTAAAATGGTTCGAACTGATTCATTTCTTTATCGAATTTGGCTCACGTTTTCAGCATTAGTTATTCACATGGTTCACTACATGTTCTGAGAGTTTGGTGCAAAAGTTCTGCCTCGAAAAAATTTTCTGCACCAAAAAGTGAAAGTCATAGTGGTCTGCCGATATTCAAATTTCCCGCGCAAACTACGGTGCGATGGCTTCAATACTGGTGCGAATGATTGCGCAGTTCAAAAGCAGCCACTGCCTTTAGGGGCATTGAAATTGTGGAATTTTAAGAGTCAGTCTCTGATTCGATCGAGTCTCCGCCCTTATCCCTATGTCAAGTTGAAAATCGAACTTTTGCGTAGAGACCTGTGCGTTGGTGTACTAATAGGCATTCATGAGTTATGTTAAACCTGCAAAGGGTTTATGGATTTGACGCTCCATTCCCGAGATACAAGCCGCCAAAAATCGGCCCGCTTAACTATGGGACCAAAATTCTCAACTCGAATTTCTTTTGTACCAATAAGAGTTGGGACTAAAAAATTGGGGATTTTAGGTAACTTTTTGAGTAGTTTAAGAATTTTTGGTCCAAAATTATTTTTGACAAAAAAAATTTTTTGCGACCACCTTTGGCCGGCCCTAGCTCGTCTGGAACCCCCACTACACAGTTTTTTTATTTCAGCATTTTGTAGCGCTATCAATTTGCCAGACTATGGTGTAAAGCATTTTGGGCTGCGACCCGACATTCCTGAGATATTCGCCTCCGAATGGCCAAAACCATGCAGAATTTGCTAGTTTTGCAGTACACAAAGCTATGATGCCGGATTACTTTCATTATAATAAGAGTTGGGACTATAAAATTGGGGATTTTAGGTAACTTTTTGAGTAGTTTTAGAATTTTTGGTCCAAAATTATTTTTGAGTAAAAATTTTTTTTACCACCACCTTTGGCCAGCCCTAGCTCGTCTGGAACCCCCCCTACACAGTTTTTTTTATTTCAGAATTTTGTAGCGCTATCAATTTGCCAGACTTTGGTGTAAAGCATTTTGGGCTGCGACCTGACATTCGTGAGATATCCGCCTCCGAATAGCCAAAACCGTGCAGAATTTGCTAGTTTTGCAGTACACAAAGCTACGGTTTTGGCCATTCGGAGGCGAATATCTCACGAATGTCGGGTCGCAGCCCAAAATGCTTTACAACAAAGTCTGGCAAATTGATAGCACTACAAAATTCTGAAATAAAAAAACCTGTGTAGGGGGGGTTCCAGACGAGCTAGGGCTGGCCAAAGGTGGTGGTAAAAAAAATTTTTACTCAAAAATAATTTTGGACCAAAAATTCTTAAACTACTCAATAAGTTACCTAAAATCCCCAATTTTATAGTCCCAACTCTTATTATAATGAAAGTAATCCGGCATCATAGCTTTGTGTACTGCAAAACTAGCAAATTCTGCATGGTTTTGGCCATTCGGAGGCGAATATCTCACGAATGTCGGGTCGCAGCCCAAAATGCTTTACACCGTAGTCTGGCAAATTGATAGCGCTACAAAATTCTGAAATAAAAAAACTGTGTAGGGGGGGTTCCAGACGAGCTAGGGCCGGCCAAAGGTGGTCGCAAAAATTTTTTTTCTCAAAAATAATTTTGGACCAAAAATTCTTAAACTACTCAAAAAGTTACCTAAAATCCCCAATTTTTTAGTCCCAACTCTTATTGGTACAAAAGAAATTCGAGTTGAGAATTTTGGTCCCATAGTTAAGCGGGCCGATTTTTGGCGGCTTGTATCTCGGGAATGGAGCGTCAAATCCATAAACCCTTTGCAGGTTTAACATAACTCATGAATGCCTATTAGTACACCAACGCACAGGTCTCTACGCAAAAGTTCGATTTTCAACTTGACATACCAAGACTCGATCGAATCAGAGACTGACTCTTAAAACATGACAAAACCAGTAAAATCATGATTCAGAAGATTTTTTATTTCTGAAAAACACGGTGGGGAAGATTTCTTAACTATGGGATTCTCGATTACGCTTTAGAAATTCCTCAATTTTAGTGCCTTTAGGGGGCGTGCAAAAATTACGTAATGGTGTTTTTGCCCATTTTCGGACCCCCCTCCCCCCTGATAATCGCCCGTAATAATTTCCTGACCCCCCTCCCCTAAATTACGTAATAATTTGGCTACCCCCCCCCCCCCCCCCGAAATTTCATTTTTTTGAAGAGTTAAAGCCGAAATTCTTGCGTTCAATTATTCTATGTAAAACGACGTTTTTATTAAAATAACATCTGTTTGCAGTAACAATTGATAATACGTACAAGTATTGTACAGTACGTATAGTCTTAGTTTTACATAGAAGCCATCATTAGGTGGCTTTTTATTAAAGATGAAACCAAAGTGTTTTATCATGGATTTTAGGGCTGCTGCCATATCAGTTGATTGATAATCGATAGTCATAAACCAGAGTTCGTGCGGGACCTGAAAAGTCAGAGTCATAACGGGACCTGAAAAGTCAGAGAGTCATAGAAAAGTCAGGATATTTGGTGTCCGGTCAGGGAAAAATTTGATAGCAGTAGAATCATCTCTCGCCCAAAGGGTCATCATCAAAGCTTTACACACCACCCTTTTGAAAATGGGACTTCTGACCTTCCACAACTACTACAACTTGAAGTTTTACCCTCAGAATACCGTTTAAATGCGTTTTTCAATGTCAATTTTCAAAAACTTCTCACCCTTGTTAACATGTTCTCACTCTGATTGTTCAGGGAAATTTGACTTTGGTCAGGGAATTTTGCTCTGAAAAAGCCGCACAGACCCTGTATTAACGATCGAATTGATAACTGCTATATCATTATAAACTCTTAAAAATATGTCAAAGGTCACTGTTGCCATTTAGCATCTGAAAAATTGGAAAACCGTGCCTCAAACGATAGCTACCTTCTCTAATCTAAACGATCATCTAAGTGAAATTGAGAAAAAGCAAGCCCAATGCTTCAAATCGAGGAGACTATATGTACATGTACTGGACGTCAAAACAATTAAAATCATGGCCACTTTAGTGATTTCTGCACGTTAAAAAATTACGTAATGAAGTCGCCAACCCCCCTCCCCCCACCGTAATGAATAGTAATCTTTTGGCGAACCCCCCCTCCCCCCTCATGCCATTACGTAATTTTTGCACGCCCCATTAGACTATACAACAGGGGTGCAGACTAAGTATCTTATGGCCAATGGCAATACCAATCATTCCTGCAAGTTTCAAAGCCATACTCTTTGAATTGCCGGAAAAACGAAAATTTCCTTGACCCACCCTGACGCTTAGTTTTGGGTTCATAAATCCTCCACAAGTTCGAATTTTTGCACCAAATTAGCACAATATCTACAAAGTTGTCTTGTTAATAAATCCGGAAAATTTGAGTCAAATCCATAAATAAATGACTGAGAAGGACCTGTTTGAGTTAAGGTTGAAAAATTTGGTGGAAATTGTTTTGGCTTAGTACTGGGGTGGGGATATCGCTACGATTGCAAATTTGCAACATAGACGACCACATATGGTATCAAACGAGCGGTTACGATCTCTTGATTATTATTTTACACATCAACAGCTAATTACTACATTATACATTCAGCTTTGCCTCAGATTGCGTGTTTTTGGTCTCCGACCAAATCCTCTAAACGGTACGCACTCAACTTCTAAATCTTTCACAATTTACTATCGATTAAGCATAAATTGAAGAAGATTTGACCCAACCCCAATATTAAGGACCTTTTTAAACGAAAATTTGACCATAAATGATCTAAACTTAAAACAGTAATCTGCGTAAGTAGTGATCTCCCTACTATACCGTACAGGTCGAACAAAAAGTTTACTGTTCGCCCAAACGTTTATTACTTGCAGCCGCCACCTCCTCGCCATTGGGGAGGACGCGGACACGGTCGCTGGCCCCGCAGTCCGTCGTGGAGACAAGAAGCGCCGATTTATTTTGACGATTCGACGCTCCAGCCCTTCCGCCGACGTCGGGGCTTCATTTACATACTGCAGATCCAGTGTATCCGATGGAAAGCGATTGCAATCACAACCACTACAACTACCCCAGGTGACTCTGTTACTGTAACTTGACACTGATACTGTAATCTAAACTGTTTAGCCCCTTGGACGCCTCCCACACCTCCAAGACCGTCCGAACCAAGTGGATGGGGCCAGAAACCTAAAATTCCCACGCGCTCCTGTGCTAGTCACAACATACGGTAAGTATACACGTCCCCTACCCTACCCTACCCATAATAGGGGTCCCCTACCGTTAGGTTTCAGCGACTTTTTTGGTGTCCAAAAGTGGATTTCAGCTAACGTTTTTTGTGTCCGAAAGTGGGTTTCAGCGAACATTTTTTTAGTCAGTTTGGCCTATTATACTTCGCAAAAATCTATTTCTTAATAGAAAAATGACACAAATTAGCTATTTTTAGCTTGAGTTTTTTCCGCGATTTATGTTTTTCCCGACCCTTAGGAAAAAACCGGTTTTTTTTCGGGAGAAAAGCGGAAAAACACACCTCACATCCCTGTCCGTTACCATGGAGCTAAGTAAGTGCTCGACTGTACAGTTTTATGTGGAGAGGTTGCTCGGTGTTCTACACATCTACTGCACATACGTACATAGAATTCAGATTTACATCCGACTATGGCATCGTTCGATTCGAGCCTCTCATCGGTACAGTAGGAGCTGTATCAGAGCTGTTGTGTGCAAAGAAATGCTACGAAAAGACTCTCTGTACCTCAGCTACTTTCGCCCGAAATTCCAAAACCTGCGAATTGATGTCCAGCTATCTGAATGAGTACGGCGATGATCAACCGGGCTCCCGGTCGGATTATGGAGAACAAAGGTGGTTCCGGTCGGACCCGGATCAGGGATTCATCAGAGATATCTCTTGTATTGGAGGTGCGTGCATCTTTCCGAAGATTTCTTCTTTTTCGCTTACGTCATCATTGGTTATTTTTCTTTTCTCTGCTATTCTTCTTGTTCGCACTCCAGTTTACACTAATCATTGCATTTGTAAATTGGTGAAACAAGCTTAACATGCATTTTGCGAGAAAGTCAACTTAGCTATAAGGGAAGGCCGTTAAGCACTTTTTTTTCGCGGATCCGGCTGGTATCCAAATATGTTAAAATAGATGTTAAACGAACACCAACGGTGCATGTTCGAACATTGGGGACCCCCTAGAACCTGAGCTGTACCCCCCCAAAGTTGGGTCTCCAGCCACTTTTCGGCCATTTTCTCGACATTTACTCAAACGATCACCATTCACTCGTTTCTCAAGATTCGGATTAGGCGTACCCATGGTTGGATAGCCCTGACAGTTGCCTTTCAGACGCTGCACACAACGATTCCGGAACGCAACCGGTTAGCGAGATATTCTCCGAAAACTACGAAATTTAGCGAAATTCTGACTCGATTTTTTTCCGAAAAATCGCTGTAGCTTCTGCCATATATGTGGGGGCAAGCTGATTTTCGCTAAAAAGATAAAACACAAAATGCCAAACAAAATTAACCTATTTCGGAGGCAAATTTTTGGGGGTGGGGGGGGGTGTTTTGCAATTTGAAGCCAGTCAAAAAATACTTTTTTGCTCAGAATAAAAAACAAACACATCATTCTGGTGCAGTGTTGCCCCCTGATTACGAATATGAACTCGGTTTGGCTGGATTCCTTTTGGTTCGGGAGAAATTTGCATCCAAATCTGCGAGTGGCTGTATTTCTAAAGTGGCACTGTTCATTAGCATGAGCAAGAATCATGCTAGAAAGCAGTTTTTCTTATGTAGTTTTTGATGCTCATTCTGAAAATAACCATATTTTTTATCTACGTTGAGCAGTTCTGAAGATATGGGCATTTTGAGAATTTGCGAACAAAACCGTTGCAGTTGGTATGCAATGGTGGTTTGAAATGTTACTCAATTCTGTCATATGCTAGATACGGAGCCATGGAATTAGCATCACCTAATGCAGTTTTTGCCGCTGATTATGAAAATTACCTCTACTTTTCAATCGGACGGCTTCTGAGTGAGTTACTTAGGCCTGGTGCCCTGTCATCCACATTATAAGAAATTTATCAAACAGGTGCGTGAAATAGTAACTATTATATGCAGTTTTCTTCGCTGATTCAGAATATGACCTTATTTTTGCGCTACAATGACCTTGCCACGAGTTATAGACCTCTAAAGTTACTTCAATATCCATGCTTTCAGGAGTGGTAATCTGGAAATAGATAGTCTGTCCTTTGGCACTTGTGAAGCGAATTATCTATCAAAAATAGTGTATCCGACCTATATTGAACCGCTGGTTTCAAAAATGACCTCACTTCTGCTCTACAAGCTATTGATTTTAAGATACAACTTTCTGCACTTCTTTCACAAGAATATGACAGAACCTTAACGGAACGCAACCGGTTAGCGAGATATTCTCCGAAAACTACGAAATTTAGCGAAATTCTGACTCGATTTTTTTCCGAAAAATCGCTGTAGCTTCTGCCATATATGTGGGGGCAAGCTGATTTTCGCTAAAAAGATAAAACACAAAATGCCAAACAAAATTAACCTATTTCGGAGGCAAATTTTTGGGGGTGGGGGGGTGTTTTGCAATTTGAAGCCAGTCAAAAAATACTTTTTTGCTCAGAATAAAAAACAAACACATCATTCTGGTGCAGTGTTGCCCCCTGATTACGAATATGAACTCGGTTTGGCTGGATTCCTTTTGGTTCGGGAGAAATTTGCATCCAAATCTGCGAGTGGCTGTATTTCTAAAGTGGCACTGTTCATTAGCATGAGCAAGAATCATGCTAGAAAGCAGTTTTTCTTATGTAGTTTTTGATGCTCATTCTGAAAATAACCATATTTTTTATCTACGTTGAGCAGTTCTGAAGATATGGGCATTTTGAGAATTTGCGAACAAAACCGTTGCAGTTGGTATGCAATGGTGGTCTGAAATGTTACTCAATTCTGTCATATGCTAGATACGGAGCCATGGAATTAGCATCACCTAATGCAGTTTTTGCCGCTGATTATGAAAATTACCTCTACTTTTCAATCGGACGGCTTCTGAGTGAGTTACTTAGGCCTGGTGCCCTGTCATCCACATTATAAGAAATTTATCAAACAGGTGCGTGAAATAGTAACTATTATATGCAGTTTTCTTCGCTGATTCAGAATATGACCTTATTTTTGCGCTACAATGACCTTGCCACGAGTTATAGACCTCTAAAGTTACTTCAATATCCATGCTTTCAGGAGTGGTAATCTGGAAATAGATAGTCTGTCCTTTGGCACTTGTGAAACGAATTATCTATCAAAAATAGTGTATCCGACCTATATTGAACCGCTGGTTTCAAAAATGACCTCACTTCTGCTCTACAAGCTATTGATTTTAAGATACAACTTTCTGCACTTCTTTCACAAGAATATGACAGAACCTTAAAATGAAAGGCTTGTAGAGCAGAAGTAAGGTCATTTTTGAAACCAGCAGTTCAAAATAGGTCGGATACACTATTTTTGATAGATAATTCGCTTCACAAGTGCCAAAGCACAGACTATCTATTTCCAGATTACCACTCCTGAAAGCATGGATATTGAAGTAACTTTAGAGGTCTATAACTCGTGGCAAGGTCATTGTAGCGCAAAAATAAGGTCATATTCTGAATCAGCGAAGAAAACTGCATATAATAGTTACTATTTCACGCACCTGTTTGATAAATTTCTTATAATGTGGATGACAGGGCACCAGGCCTAAGTAACTCACTCAGAAGCCGTCCGATTGAAAAGTAGAGGTAATTTTCATAATCAGCGGCAAAAACTGCATTAGGTGATGCTAATTCCATGGCTCCGTATCTAGCATATGACAGAATTGAGTAACATTTCAAACCACCATTGCATACCAACTGCAACGGTTTTGTTCGCAAATTCTCAAAATGCCCATATCTTCAGAACTGCTCAACGTAGATAAAAAATATGGTTATTTTCAGAATGAGCATCAAAAACTACATAAGAAAAACTGCTTTCTAGCATGATTCTTGCTCATGCTAATGAACAGTGCCACTTTAGAAATACAGCCACTCGCAGATTTGGATGCAAATTTCTCCCGAACCAAAAGGAATCCAGCCAAACCGAGTTCATATTCGTAATCAGCGGGCAACACTGCATCAGAATGATGTGTCTGTTTTTTATTCTGAGCAAAAAAATATTTTTTGACTGGCTTCAAATTGCAAAACACCCCCCCCCCCACCCCCAAAAATTTGCCTCCGAAATAGGTTAATTTTGTTTGGCATTTTGCGTTTTATCTTTTTAGCGAAAATCAGCTTGCCCCCACATATATGGCAGAAGCTACAGCGATTTTTCGGAAAAAAATCGAGTCAGAATTTCGCTAAATTTCGTAGTTTTCGGAGAATATCTCGCCAACCGGTTGCGTTCCGGAATCGTTGTGTGCAGCGTCTGAAAGGCAACTGTCAGGGCTATCCAACCATGGGCACGCCTAATCCGAATCTTGAGAAACGAGTGAATGGTGATCGTTTGAGTAAATGTCGAGAAAAGGGCCGAAAAGTGGCTGGAGACCCAACTTTGGGGGGTACAGCTCAGGTTCTAGGGGGTCCCCAATGTTCGAACATGCACCGTTGGTGTTCGTTTGACATCTATTTTAACATATTTGGATACCAGCCGGATCCGCGAAAAAAAGTTGCTTAACTTTTCTAAGTTGACTTTCTCGCAAAATGCATGTTAATACAGTCAGGCACTTAACGCCGTTTATGGTATCTACGGTACTCTTACCTTCGAATTGGTACTGTACCGGTACCATACATGGTATGGTACCACTTCATTCAAATTTCGTGCCATGTGATGGTACCACCACAGTGCCCGAACGTGGGGGTACCATATGTGGTGCCACTAGCCTAGGTACCAGTACCATTTAAGGTACCGTCACCATACAATGTACATAGTGCCAGTACCATAAACGGCGTTAAGTGCGAGAATGAAAATAATATAACAAGGTAAGTACGATTCTGAAAAACAAAGATTTCGATTTTTTCAGCCGAGAAAAAGGACGAGCGATTCCTGCATCTGCTGCTTCCAATTTTGGCCTGGCTATTTGGTCGAAAACCGAACCCCGGAGGACCACCTGTACTCGGACCGCGACCCCCACCCTACGGAGGTGGTCGTCCCCCTGTTTATCCCCCTCCTGTAAACTTTCGTCCACCACCGCCGCCAGGAGGAGTTGGACCGCCATACCCTCGACCACCTAGACCTAACCCCGCTCCTTTTCCTGCTCAACCATTCCCAGGAAATCGACCGCGCCCCCCGATTGGGCCGCTACCCCCTCCTCCCGGACCCCCACTGGGATTGAACTGTGGGCGACCTACCGTTCCTCCGAGAGTAACAGAATTCTCCTTAAAAGCTATGGATATTGGAGACTTCAAGATAGTGGGTGAGTCAGAGTTTTTTTTCAAATTTTTTTCCTAGAAAGAAATCGGACTATGATTCTTTCACTTTGTTATTTTCTCTGCCTGTCACAAACTGTAATTAATTGGGAATTTGCGCACAGGAGGCACCGAAGCGCGCCCGCACAGTTGGCCGTGGCAGGCTAGTCTGCGCTACTACAATCGACACATCTGCGGAGGCAGCTTGATCGACCCTATGCACGTTCTCACCGCCGCACACTGTGTGGTCAAAAAGTAAGTTCGTTTGGCTTTTTCCAAAGTATAGATTAGCTGCTACAAAGCGTGTATTTTTCCGTCCGTCCATCTGTTCGTTCCTCCATCTGGCAACTGCCCGTCCGTCTGTCCGTCCGTCCGCCTGTCCATCCACCCGTCCGTCCATCTGTCCATCCGTCTGTCTATACTACACGAATCTACAGTATGTATTTCAGACCTTCTCCTCAAGGCTACAAAATAGTTTTGGGCGCTCACCTGAAGCAGAACTGGGGATCAGGGGGCGAACAATCCATAAACGTCCGTCGCATAGTCGTTCACCCCCAGTACAACCAACCCAGACATGCGCACGATGTAGCCATCTTGACCTTGGCTCACCCAGTGCAACCCTCTCAGTCAGTCTCCATGATCTGTCTGCCTCAGAGGAACGTTCCTCCTGGAACTCAGTGTGTCACTTCTGGCTGGGGATCCACGCAAGGTATGTGTGCGGTAGTTTTTGTTTTGGCGTCAAATTTCAACACTTTACCATCACTGTCTCAGAAGAAATGGCTGATACCATATTTTTCTGTGCGGAAGCAACAGAAAGACTAACTTGGGGCCGTTTCTAAAGTACGCATTTTGGTTAAAAACTTGACGAGACAAGTGTTTTAACTAAAGTGTGAACTGGATATACTGAGATGTTTTCAATATACGTAGGTGGTAGTGCATCGGAATTTCTGAACAGATATTGGGTATTGGGATTGTCACGCGTTTGCTGGGTTTTTCTGGTATTGTTTCTGGTACTGTAAGCTTAAGTAAAAATAAATGGATTAGGTATATTTTGACGCTTCACCCAAACACAAAGAAAGTCACATAGTTTACGACTGGCCCCTTATAAAACAATAACAATAATGTTAATAATAATAGTATATCACGAATCATAGTATCATACAGTCAGAGAAATCGAGTTGTAGCCTAGCGAGTTAGAAGGTGAACCAGTATCTGTCTATATATTTCTGTCAAATTGTTGATATCATCCACTCTCGCGCATTCATTGATTTTGTGGATTGTCTTATTGGTGACACCCAATTCAATCACCTGCGCCCCGGTTGGTGCGATGTACCGGCCGTCTGAGGTACCGCCGTTGGTCGAAAATTGAGGGTCGATTCCAACCACCTGACGAATTGACTTTTTGCACACGTCTGCTAGAAACCCTGGCTCAGTGAAGAAGGGCTTGTCATCTGAAATTTACTTCTTTATCAAAACTGCAACATGGAGACCGATTTATACTTATGCCACCTGCGTGTTGAGATGAACTCACGCGGTAGAGCGGCATGTTGAGACGAACTCACGCGGTAGAGCGGCGTGTTGAGACGAACTCACGCGGTAGAGCAGCGTGTTGAGATGAACTCACGCGGTAGAGCGGCATGTTGAGAACAACTCACGTAGAGTGGCGTGTTGAGACGAACTCACGCGGTAGAGCGGCGGCGTGTTGAGACGAACTCACGCGGTAGAGCGGCGTGTTGAGACGAACTCACGCGGTAGAGCGGTGTGTTGAGACGAACTCACGCGGTAGAGCGGCGTGTTGAGACGAGCTAACGCGGTAGAGCGGCGTGTTGAGACGAGCTCACGCGCTAGAGCTGCGTGTTGAGACGAACTCACGCAGTAGAGCGGCGTGTTGAGATGAACTGACGCGGTAGAGCGGTGTGTTGAGACGAACTCACGCGGTAGAGTGGTGTGTTGAGACAAACTCACGCGGTAGAGCGGCATGTTGAGAACAACTCACGTAGAGTGGCATGTTGAGACGAACTCACGCGGTAGAGCGGCGGCGTGTTGAGACGAACTCATGCGGTAGAGCGGCGTGTTGAGACCAACTCACGCGGTAGAGCGGTGTGTTGAGACGAACTCACGCGGTAGAGCGGCGTGTTGAGACGAGCTAACGCGGTAGAGCGGCGTGTTGAGACGAGCTCACGCGCTAGAGCTGCGTGTTGAGACGAACTCACGCAGTAGAGCAGCGTGTTGAGATGAACTCACGCGGTAGAGTGGTGTGTTGAGACAAACTCACGCGGTAGAGCGGCGTGTTGAGATGAACTCACGCGGTAGAGCAGCGTGTTGAAACTAACTCACGCGGTAGAGTGGCGTGTTGAGACGAACTCACGCGGTAGAGCGGTGTGTTGAGACGAACTCACGCGGTAGAGGCGGCGTGTTGAGACGAGCTAACGCGGTAGAGCGGCGTGTTGAGACGAGCTCACGCGCTAGAGCTGCGTGTTGAGACGAACTCACGCAGTAGAGCAGCGTGTTGAGACAAATTCACGCAGTAGAGCGGCGTGTTGAGACGACCTCATGCGGTAGAGCGGCGTGTTGAGATGAACTCATGCGGTAGAGCGGCATGTTGAGAACAACTCACGTAGAGTGGCGTGTTGAGACGAACTCACGCGGTAGAGCGGCGTGTTGAGACGAACTCACGCGGTAGAGCGGCGTGTTGAAACGAGCTCACGCGGTAGAGCGGCGTGTTGAGACGAACTCACGCGGTACAGCGGTGTGTTCAGACGAACTCACGCGGTAGAGCGGTGTGTTCAGACGAACTCACGCGGTAGAGCGGCGTACTATGCATGTACAGTACAGGTTGAAACAGGAACCGAATGCAACTCACGTTCGCACCACTCCAAACAGAAGTCGACTCTGTGTCTGTTGAGGATGCGCTCGACTTTCTGCTTGATTTCCCTGTCAGTAATCATGGGTGAGTACCTCCAATTGAAGTAACAGGTGAGATTGGGGGGAATGACGTTGGTGGCGCCAGTGCCGGCCGTAATGTTGGAGGCTTGGAAGGTGGTGGGTGCAAAATAGGCGTTGCCCTTGTCCCATTCGGCCGCTAATAACTCTTGCAACACTGGCACCATTTTGTGAATCGGGTTCTCTGCCAGTTGGGGGTAGGCCACGTGACCTTGAACACCTGACAATATGATTGGTTAGTGAGTGGATTTGCAGTTCACAATCAGCGCCACACTATGCTGTACATATATACACGAAAAAGTCATCTGCACTTTTCGGGTTCACTCAAACGTTTCTATCTCAGTGAGTTCTTTATCGATTTGGCTCAAATTCTGAGCCAAAAGTAACAAGACAGCTGGCTACTTACTATGCACGTTTGGTGCAAAAATTCATGCTCATGGTTATTTTATGACCCGAAAACTAAGAATGGTCCATGCAAATTCTATTTTTTGCGATAGTTCAATTAGTACGGCTTTGAAACTTGCAGGAATGATTGATGTTGCTATTGGGCATAACTTATTGAGTGGGCTGTCCTGTATCTCAAAGGGCACTAAAATTGGGGAATTTGAAAAACATAGTTAAATGTGACATTTTTTCGTAAAACCAGTAAGGTGAAGATTTTCGATGTGCGAAAAACACCATGGGAAAGGCTTCTATGATGTTGAACTGAGTTTAGAAATCAGGTTCATTCATTTGTCAAACATCCTGCTAAAATCTTTATTCATTAACAACTGATTAAATGTTTTGATTCTAGAGGTACGCATTTTTTTAACTATGGGATTCTCTGTTATGTTTCTGAAATTCCCCCATTTCAGAGGCAAAAATTGCCAAAATCGCCTGTAAACACCACTTTTTAGCTGTATTTGAGCCAAATTTTGCGATTTTTTACGGTTTTCAGCCGAAATTGCTATTATTGAGCGTTTCTTAGTGCCCAACCCCCTAAACCCCTCCCGCTTCGAGGCATGACCTGTTACATGTACGCAGCTAGGGGCAATCCCCTGGTACAGAGTTCTTTCCACCTAATTTTCCCCAAGCTCTAGCCGAGTTCAGTTAAGGAAATGCGCCTTTTCTCCAAGCTTTAACTTAAGGAAGTGCAGGTGATGTGAAAAGGAGCCGGTATATTTTACGACGTCGTCTAAAGAAGGTTTTTAAAGACTGCAAACAAGTTCTTACCGTTAACAGTCAACTTTCCGGTCAGCGAGCCGCGACGGCCATTCTTAATCACGTCACCAAGTAGGGTTGTACTACTGGCTTCGCCCACCAAACAGTAATCGATTTTTTCGCCTCGGGACTCCAACTCTCTTATCACAACGTCGGTGCCTTTCCAAGACTGCGCCTCCTCTGCACTTGTAATCAACACTCCGATTGAACCTAGCCTCAGAGAAAAATCAGTATTCACTCCAAAGAATAGTTGAGTGAAGTTTACCATCGGGGGCGTATTCGCTGAGAAAGCCTTCGAGGGCTACGATAAATGCTGCAACCGCCGATTTCATGTCAGCAGCGCCTCGTCCGTAGAGGTAGCTGAAATAATTTTTCAAAGCGGTAGGACTAGTCGTGAATCCACATAATGCAGTACAGTGTGTGGGTCGATTTTCGAAAGAAAACCAGGGAGGGACCTAGCAAAAATTCGCTCAAACTTCGGCTCTAACAATTGAACAAGGTGACATCGTGGCAACCTTTCTGCTCTATTTTTTCACAATTAGAGAAATGTGCTCAAAATTTTTCTCTAGGGAAACTATTTCAGAATTTGGATTTTCAGGGAGTGGGCTATTAGTACTGAATAATCGCTAAGAATTGAAAAATTTTCACTTGCAGTGCACTGTCTTAGTTCACCACTAAATTAAATGGTTTAAATCACAATCAATTTTAGCAATTTCTTGTCTAAAAATGGGAATGAAATGTTGCTATGTCAGAAAAGTCCAATCAATTTTTTGCTAGTTTTTGAAAAAAGGCAGTTTAACCTCTAATGAGCTAAAAGTCAGCCCAATAATTCCCGATGTATAGTTTCTGTAGTGTTTGGTAGTTCAGATTTTGAGGTGTAAGGCCAACTGCTCTCCAACCGTCTTCCCTTTGCAGTCTCAGACTCAACTGCAAACTGGCTGTAGTTCAAAAGTACAACGAGTTTTTATACATAGGAGTGCCGGTCGAAAAGTTCATAGTTGGAATTTCCCAGTCTTGTGCCGAGTCAGATACGATCTAATCAAGTTAGATGCGCGAGAATGTAACCAATTAAAGAACCAGTGTGTAGTTTGTTTAAGAAATTAGTACGGCAAATCCGCCCTACTTACGTCACACCTCCTCCACCCCCAAACCACACCTTCAAAAACAGAATTAACATACAGACAAAGAAGGGAGTGGGTCTACCTAGAGGGCAAGGGAGTATGTGACGTTTCCCTAGTACAGTACACACAATAACCTACCCATCATCAATGGTGGGTTCAAACGGTTCATATCTCCATTTGTCTGCCGGACCTGTGGGCACCACATCAGTATGGCCGGCAAAGGCAAACAAGGGCTGCTTGTGACCTTTGCGTGCCCAGATGTTGCAAGCATCTTCGCTGTTCAAATGTTCGACTCTAAATCCCAGAGCTTCCAGTCTGGGTACAATTAGATCCAGACATCCAGCATCGTTGGGGGTGAGCGAGGGAATTTTTATTAGTTTCTTGGCCAGTTGCACAGTGGCAGAGTTGGCCATAACGGCAGGAGGAAGAGGTCTCAATCAGAGACAGAGAGAGAGGAGGGTGGTGAGAGTTTATCTAAGGCCGCATCGGACGCAACGTGCACAGTTTGGCAGTCTCTCAGCCTTGACTGATAAACCGTAAAAATGGCAGTAATGTAAACGCAAGGAAAACGGGTTTTCTGCCAGTCGCTGACCTCTCAGCCAGTAGACTGTACGTATTTGTTAGTCTTAATGTACACTCACTTACATGCAACACCTCCTTAAACGGAACTACAGTACCTACAGTTTAACAGTGTGGAAACCAACCAGGCCTGGGGGCCTCTCTCACACCAGGGGCGCGCTAAGCGGACGTTGGGAGCCGACATCACCATGACGTCAACGCGCCAGGCATTCTCTTAGTACCTGGTGCCCAACAGCATGGCTAGAGTAGCTGGCAGTGTTAGAAGGGAAACCACGGGTGTCGCGAAGTGGACCACATAGGTCTGATCTTAGCCCTTAAGGCCGCACATTGGATCGGATCGGATCGGGCCCCCATTCGAACGCCCACCTGACGGAAAATCCCTCTCCCAGGCCGGCCAGACCTGTTACATGTAGTACCACATGTACTGTTAACGTCGGCTCTTACACCCCACTAGCTGAGCCTAAACCTCATAGTGATCCGTGATAATATACAGGGCTCGTCAAAAGCAACCCTGCACTTTTTTACTGTAGTAACCGTAAGTAAATCTCAATCGATTTGAATGAATCCTTTTTTAAATGAAAGATAAATAAATTGTTGGAAGATTTGTAAACTTTCGTTATGATACACTGCTTATCTCCTGAGACATTTGCCCACAAAATCAAAACAGATTTTGACAATGAACAGGAGTGATTAAAAACAACCCAGCCGATTTTTTACTTTTTCAACCGTAAATCTCAACCAATCTGAATGTTTTTTCGGATGATAGATTGATAAATTCTTGAAAGATTGGTGATTTATCGCTTAGTTCTTGAGATATTTGCCCTCAAAGTCGAAACAGATTTTAGCAAAGACCAAGAGCAAATCCATTGCACTTCACAATAAAACAGATTCCTACTGCTGAGGGCTAGCCAGACTTTACTGGTGAAGGAAGTAAACTGAGCGTACATACTGTGTGTCAGTAGTAAAGCCTGCAATAGCCCTCAGCAGTAGTAAATTGTACTAGGTATCCGTTTTATAATGAAATGCAACGGAATACTAAAAATCCCTCTTGTTCATCGCCAAAAGTACTGTCTGTTTTGATTTTAAGGGCTAATATCTCAGCAACTAAGCTGAGTACATCAACAAAAATTTCAGCAATCTTCTAAGAAGTTATTTATCTTTCAACAAAAAAACGATTAATTCACATCGGTTGGGATTTCCGGTTGCCACAGCGAAAAATCTGCGCGGTTGTTTTTTTTTTACCGACCCTGTTCTACATGCAGTATTTCCTACAGTTTAACCTCCTCATTTTCAGGCACGGGCGACGGTAACCGTCTACAGCAGGTAGTTGTGCCAGTATTGGCAAACGCTAAGTGCAACGACGGACAACACTATGCCGGCAAAATCCATTCCAGCATGTTGTGTGCCGGCTATGACCAGGGTGGCAAGGACAGTTGTCAAGGGGACAGTGGGGGTCCGTTGGTCTGCTCAGCCGGCCACGGACGTTGGGAGCTGCATGGAGTTGTATCCTGGGGTCACGGCTGTGCCAAGCGGTTCAAGCCCGGGGTCTACGTGCGAGTGACCGAGTTGAAACACTGGATCATTGAGCAGACCAGTGGTGGAAGGGAACAAAGTACGCGTGAACACTTTGGAACAAGTGATTACGGAGGAAGGGAAGAGTTTATTGACGCTTCTGATGGATTCGGCGCTCCTAGATTCGACTACTATGGATAGAATAACTGTACTAATAATCTCTCAAAATTGCAAACACTTCCTTTTGCTCTGGCCAACAGTGACAACCTGCTTCCTCGGAGCAAACTAAGCTAAGCATGCATGTAATACAGTCTGCTACTTAACGCCGTTTATGGTACTGGCACCATGTATGGTACCGGTAACTAGTCTAGTACACCATACGTATATGATACCCCACGTTCGGGGACTGTGGTGGTACCATATAAGGTACCGTCACCATACAGGTACCGGCACCACACATGATACCCCATAGACACGTGGTGGTACCATGTACGTATGGTACCGGTACCATACGATACCCCTACCTTGGCATTGATGCCTGTACCGGTGCTGTATACGGTACCACTCCGTTCTGATTTCGTACCATATACAGTAGTCGCCAAAAAAACTGCACGAAGAAACGTCGACGTTCCTTCGACGTTTCGTCAAGCAAGCTGCTGGCTGACCCCTTACATAAGAGCGAGAGCGAGTGCCCTCCGATTGCGTAACCTGGCCAAGTGTATTAGGTGACCACGCTAACTGCTGCCTGCTGGTGAATAGGGCTTTACCGGCAGTGCCCACAAGCATTGATGGTCCCTAGATAAACGGACATGCTCTGCGTCTAATTTTGACCAGCAAGTAAACTATGCTAGACTAAAGAGTCCGATTTCTTAAAATTTTGAACGGAATTTTCTTTCCTAACTTAAGCAATAAATCCCTTTGTTTTGTTTGGTCTTCTGATGCAGAGGTGTCTTTGTGCTTGTATCAATCCTATTACATGCTAAAGGAAAATAGAGATGATAATCCATCTCTTTAGACTAGGTAGAAAGACAGATTTTAAAATTTAGTTGAAGTTTATAATGTTTTATGAAATCAGTAGTGTCTCTTAACATTTCAGTAGTACAGTAGTTGACAAGAAGCTACTAGCTGATTTCTTGACAGAAATTTTTGCAAAAACTTATCACACTCTAATGCATTGGCGCGCACGCAGGTCAAGATGTGGCCAGTACACTTGCTCTCTGGTCTCTGTAATCTGATACCTCGTTTAGCTGCCCTGCCCCGATCCAGGCCATAACAGCACGCTTGACTAATTAGCCGGGCTACACCTGATGCTAGCTCTTCCTAGCGTACTCCTAAGCCCCCCAATTTGTTGAAGCAGAAATAGAACTGATTGATGTAGACATTTATGGGGTTTCAACATTTCAACAACCAAAAAAGCTAACAGTATTTTGCTAAAGATAATAAACTGCAAAAGAACATAGATAAGAGAAAGACATGTATATGCCAGCAAATCTGGAAACGTGTGTGATTTGGCTATGGAGGGGTAGGCCGATCTATCAAAATATCGCCTAAACATTCCGCTAGGGACGCCTGGTCAGCCGAACAGAGGTCTTGGCCGGCGAGGGGAGGGGTAGGTCACTGAGGCCTCCCTCCCCAATATGAAGGAATGAAGGAAAAGTGCGTGTTTATGTGAAGTGTATTGTATATAACAAACAAATGTCTTTTCTAAAGCAACTGCTGGCATGAGGGGTCGTCAAAACAGAAGGCGTAGGGCAGTTGACTTGGCTAGCAGCTGGCCATTTGCGTTAATTAGCGTGACAACCCAACCCCATACGCTATTACGCAATACCGGCCACTCTCGGGCGCTCTTACGCAAGGGGTCAGTCAACTGATCGCCTGACGAAACGTCGAAGAAACGTCGACGTTCCATCGACGTTTCTTCGTGCAGTTTTTTTGGCGACTACTGTACTGTATGGTACCGGCATACATGTAACAGGTCATCCGCCGATGGGGGAGGGGGAAGTTGGGGGGGGTCTGGCGCCGGCCGGGCGGTCTGAGCCAAAATTTTGGGAGGGGGGCAGGACACTAAAAAACGCTCAAAAATCGCCAAAAATCGCTAATTTGGGCTGAAATACAGCTAAAAAGTGCTGTTTTGCAGGCGATTTTGGCAATTTTTGTGTCTGAAATTCTAAAAAATTGCAAAAATTTGCTCAAAAATTTACTTGCCAGAAAAATCGGAGGGGGGGCAGACCCCCCAGACCCCCCTGTTACATGTATGGGTACCGGCACCCATGGCCATAGGTAATTTCGATACCATTATGGTGTCACTAGCCTAGCTAGCGGTACCATATATGGTACCAGTAGCATAAGCGGCGTTAAGTGCCAGACTGCAAAATAGCAGGTAAAGGAAGTGTTTCGATTTTCGAGAGACACTCCCCTGTACTTCTTACTGCTGTTAGTTCTTTACTGGAATAGATTGTCAACCGACCGATAAACCGAGCAATCAGACTTTCTCATCTAGGATATCAGCGGGCATGTAGGTGACCATCTTTACTAGGAGTTTTCGCAGCCTTCGCATCACCTTTTCGTAGAGCACGCGCTGTTCTCTGTGCAGATGACGTAGAACCTGAACATCATAAGAGAGACTACGTTTTGCTTCGCTCTCTCTCGATTCTTCAGACCGACTCAACGTTGCCAACATACACAATAATAATAGCATTGCAGTCGGAATCATTTCGATATGCAGGTAGACCTTTGCTGTGCTGCAGACTACAAAACTGGTGCATCCAGCATTTTGTTTTGCTACATTCTTAACCCTTTGCAAATGACCCTTTGCAAATTACCCTTTGTAAATGACCCTTTGTAAGTGGGCCAACCTATCGGGAAGCAAAGCAATCTGAAAACAACCTATAGGAAAGCCAGAAACATTCCGATACGTTCAAAACCCGGTCGTTTGCAAAAGGAAAGGGCGAGAAATCAGTTAACCGTTTTATTAGATTTACATGTTTATTAGTGGATTCTGATATCTACACAACGTATTGAACACAAAAAGCTAGCTTATTCTGAAGCTACCGAGGACACGGCGCACAGAAAAGGTCTAAATTGCAGTTTTATAGATCTTTCGCATTGATAGCAGCTCAATAAAAGGTCCCATAGAAACAACTGACGTAATTTACCTGCCCGTAATTATGATCTATGAAGTTCAGACAACCTAATTAAGCTGACTTTTAGAAGGTCTGACTGAAGAACGATCGAAAATCACATAACCTGTACGTAGCTTCTGGAGTCTGTTGTTAATCAACACAGATTAGCAGGACGTTCGGTTAATGAATGAGCCTGACATTTGAACTCTGTTCCACATCATAGAAACCTTACCAACAGCAGTTTTGGAAAATCCAAAGTTTTCACAATCGTCATTTTATTTTACCGGTTCATACGAAGCAAAGTCAGATTTAGCCATGTTTTTGAAATTCCCCAGTTTGTTTTTCAAATTCTCAAGCTTTTTTAAATTCTCCAGTTTGCCTTTGAAATTCCTTAGTTTGTATTTAAATTCCGCAGTTTGTTTTTGAAATACCGTAGTTTGTGTTTGAAATTCCGTAGTTTGTGTTTGAAATTCCTTAGTTTGTATTTAAATACCGTAGTTTGTGTTTGAAATTCCGTAGTTTGTGTTTGAAATTCCGCAGTTTGTTTTTGAAATACCGTAGTTTGTGTTTGAAATTCCGCAGTTTGTTTTTAAATTCCCCAGTTCGTTTTTGAAATGCCCCAGTTCGTTTTTGAAATTCCGCAGATTGTGTCTGAAATTCCGCTGTTTGATTCTGAAATTCCGCAGATTGTTTCTGAAATTCCGCAGTTTGTTTTGGGAATTCCGCAGATTGTTTCTGAAATTCCGCAGTTTGTTTCTGAAATTCCGCAGATTGTTTCTGAAATTCCGCAGATTGTTTCTGAAATTCCGCAGTTTGTTTCTGATATTCCGCAGTTTGTTCTGAAATTCCGCAGTTTCTTTCTGAAATTCTGCAGATTGTTTTTGAGATTCCGCGGTTTGTTTTTCAAATTCCCCCGTTTTAGCGCCCTTTTGAACATACAGTACAATTACAGGTCATCCGCCCATCCGGGAGGGGGTTGGCGGCCGGCCGGGTGGTCTGAGCCCAAATTCTAGCGGAGGGAATTTGCTGATTAGATTACTTGCCAGAAAATCGTTTCGGGGCAATCGGGGTCTGGCCTAAGTCGGCTAGGGGCAGACATTCCTGTTACATGTACATACGCCTTTGAGCTGTATTAGGGGTGTCCGCCCAGTCAGTATGTTCGGCCGATGGCAATACGTACCAAATTCCTTCAAGTTTACAGACCGTTTGAATTACCGAAAAAATGAATCACAGTGGACCACCCTAATTCTTTCCTTTTCAGCTCGTTAAACCAGCACCAGTTAAAATGTTGGCATCAGGTAATAAGGGGCCATGCAAAATGACGTCATCGATTTTGGCCATTTTCGACCTCCCCTTCCCCTTGTCATCATTTCATCATTTCCCAACCCCCCAATCTAAAAGCGAAAAAAATGACGTCACATTTTCCACCCCTCCCCCGAATTTTCAAAAAATTCCTGCATTAAAATGAGCAAATTTTCGGACAATAGTTCTTAGATTTTTCTAGATTCTTCTATTCTTCTAAATTCTTCTAGGTTTCCCTCCCATATTTAGAAACAGTTTGTTTTTAGAAGATTTTTCGTCATTTTTAAGAAAATCAAAGAAAAAATTCGAAAATCTACCAATTTATCACAATTCAGTGAAAAAGCCATCGATACATGAGTATGAACTACATGTACACGTATTGTATGGTATCCAAGTAAGATAAGTGTAGTGGTGGCAGGTACACCTTTTTTGGTGGAGGTAGAAAGAAAAAACCTGTCGAAAATAAGAGAAAAGAAAAAATTCTTTACTAAAGGTGTCAAAATAGAGCCCTGTGCATGGTCCCTCTTTTCACGGTCTGGCCTGGAATATCAAATTTCTAGTTCGCCAAGATGACATTTTGCGCCGGACGGCCTGGCCCGTTTCGGGGGGAGAGCTAAAATCGCCGAAAAATCTTGCAAAATCACTTGTGAGAGAACTACGTAGAGTACAGTAAGCACAAAAGAAACATTTCTAATGACGCAACAAACCTAAACATAAAACAGATTTAAAGAAAAGCTTGTTTTGGCTAAAGTGCAACCTAGATTTTAAAATATAACCTAATCGATCCCGGGCAGGCTCCAATCGGAACAACCTAGCCAAACTTCTCTGCCGGGCGGCCTGTGCAGGGCTCTAATGATGACTAGAATACTTTTAAATGCGTTTTTAAAAGTTAATTTTTGAAAATGTTCTCGCCCTTGTTGGTCAGAATCCCAACCAGACCTCCTCATACTACTAAAACTGATAATTTTAAGCTAAGAATGCCTTTCAAATGCGTTTTTGAAGGCTAACTTCTCAAAATTCCCCTATTGGACAAAAGTGACGTCATCATTGGCCGAACCCCCCTCCCCCTTGTCATCGGCTGTCATCATTTGGCGAACAACCTCCCCCCTAACCGATGACGTCATTTTTGCACAGCCCATAAGTCTATAGAAAAACAATCTATACTGTATATTTTTCTTCTGTGTCTAATATAGGCACACAACCTCATTCTTAATCAACCATCCACCTTTAACCTTCGTCCACTGAACCATTGCGCTGAAACGATCGCTAAATCTACTTGACACAGCCAAATATGGGCTAAGATTTCAAACGCACCCTCCATTTTCAAATCTTAGTCGTTCAAAGATCAAGTGATCACTTTCAAATAGACATTCTCTTTTAAAAGCTGCAAATTGTGACGTCATCTCTAGTCCATTGGCCTTAGCTCGCGCCACTTCTAAATAAATGGCGAATTTCACGCGCAAATCAGGCCAAACTCATAAGACCGTTTCGGCCAAAAATTCGTCCAATTTTCGGAAGACAAAGCTCGCAATCTTCGGCGTAAAACTGAGCACACAACTCTGCGTCTTTCATTGATTCGGCCGTTTTCAGTTCTTCTCTCACCTTACGCAATTGCTCCCACGGCCATTTGGCTAACGAATGCGCTAAAATAATTAGAAATGAAATAAAATATGTATTGGGTATTTTTGTCCGATAATCTACACTACTAAAACCCCCACTAGATTTTATCAAGACTTTTTCGGCTTTTTACAGATTTTGTTAGAAAATTTTTTCGTTGAATAAAATGGGTGCAGATTACATTGATTACAGGCTCGAGGTATGATTACGGATCTGTGAAAACTGATTTCATTTTCTTAATTTTTGTATTTTTAAAAGGATGAGCACATAAGGAAACATGGTTTTGTATTTCGTTCAAATTGAACAGAATTTAGCTGACCTGCTCAGCAGAACGGCAAGACACTTTTAAGAGTAATCTCTGAGCATACAGTAGGTTCACTTTTGCAGCACAAATGTTCTAGACAACAAAATATTCAACTAGCCTATTGAAATTCGGCTTCTATCCGCTTGACAATCTCTTTTTCAAGGACAGACGTCTGGCCGCCTGGCCGTGCGGCCGCTTTTACCTGGCCGCTCTCGCCTGTCTGTTTGGCTAGCCTTGGTTTTGTTTGACAAATGAGTCTAAACATTGGTTCTGCGAATGTAAATTCCTTGCTCGGAAAAATAGAAGATGTCAAGGCCAAAATTGCCACCCATAACTACGACGTTTTCCTTGCCCAAGAAACCAAACTCGGTGCTTCTGTTGACGACTTTCTGCTCAAGATCGATGGCTTTGTGTTGTTCCGGAACGATCGAAACACAAATGGAGGAGGTGTGGCTATTTACGTTAGTGCTGATCTCAATCCGGTGCAACTCCGGCTGCCTTCTGATCCAATCTTGGAACTGATCGCTGTCAAGGTGCAGACGGAAGCCGGCTTTCTAACTCTTCTCTCTGTCTACCGCTCTCCAAGTCGGCACTCTCCACCAAATTTCTGTGATTCTCTGTGTGATTACATCGCTTCCCTGGGCGATGACGCGTCCAGATCAATTCTGTGTGGTGACTTTAACTTGGACCCAAGTGTGCCTGTTGAGCGAGCCTTCCTGCTGCCACTCGAACAGGTGTTTTCTTATCGCTCTTTGCCTACGCCACCCACGCATAATCTACGGCAAATTGACCTTATGTTCTCTGGCCGCCTAGTGGCGGCAATCGATTGGGGCCTTAGAGACTCTGTAGAAAATGTGCATCAGCTTGTGTGGTGTACAGTACGTGCTTCCAGGCCTAGACGCAGGGCAAATAGACGAAAGATCTATTTGTGGGACAGAGCAGATTGGCGTGCCCTGTCTCGTGCTCTTGCCGAAGCTAACCTACTTGAGCTAGCACTGCATTTCCCTGACCTGGACTCGGCATGGTCCCAAATCCATGCTAAGTTGCTGTTTGCCATTGAACGGTTTGTGCCTTCCAAGACCAAGTCGAATCAGAAGTCAAAACTGGGCATCACCCCAGAGGTGATTAGACTGGTCAAGGCCCAAGAGTCAGCTCGCCAGAAGTATCGAGAGTCAAATTCAGCTTCAGACCTGGCTGCTTACAAGAAGGCCCGAAAAACTGCCAAGTATGCGATCAAGCGTGCTAAGAACAGTCGTATTGCAGATGCTTTTGCCAATGTCCAGTCAGGAATGCCCGATTTCTGGCGAAAAATTCGGGAGTTCCGCTCTGGTGTCTCTGACGTTTCTTCAGCATTGGAGGATGTAAACGGGCAAATCGTCAGTGACTCTGTCCGAAAAGCTGATCTGCTGGCTTCTCATTTCCACTCCGTCTACAAACCGCCCTCCATCGAGATGCCGGTTTTTGTCTCTGCCAATTTACCAATTGAGCACCAGTGTACTTTTGCTTTTGTTGAAAGTGAACTCTTGCGGCTCTCCCCTTCCAAGTCAGCAGGGCCCGACAACATCCCTGCACTTTTTCTGAAAAATACAGCCAGTGTTATTGCTCCAGCTTTGACTGCCTTGTTCAACCGGTCACTTGCTGAGGGTAAACTCCCCTGCCAGTGGCGGACGGCCACAGTGGTGGCTATTCCCAAGGTACGGCCACCTCGCAGTCCCTCTGACTTTCGGCCAATATCACTCCTACCTCTCATTTCAAAGGTTCTTGAGCGTCATGTCAAACGTCTGCTTGTTCCCTACCTCCCTCTTTCCGACTGCCAATATGGGTTCAGGCCGGGACGCTCCACAACTGATTGCCTAATTAATTTTACCCACTCTGTTGTGTCCGGAATTGACAGACACAAAAGGATGGCCGCCGTCTTTTTTGACTTGCAGAAGGCCTTTGACACCTGCCCTCATGCTCAACTGCTCTGCAAGTTGAGGGATGTCTTCCAGGTCCCAGCGCATCTGCTCAGATGGCTCGCAGCGTATTTTGATCACCGAAAATTTCGTGTCAGGCTGGATGGCCAGCTCTCTGATGAGAAGTTAGCCCTTTCTGGAGTTCCGCAAGGGGCTTCCATTAGCCCCCTACTGTTTGCTGCGTATGTGGACTGTCTTTCCGAAGTGCCGCTCTCAGAGGGCTCTTCCCTGCTTATGTACGCAGATGACTTGGTGCTCCTGAAGCCTGTGCCCTCCTCCAGCGATGAGCAAGACCTTCAAGCTGACGTTGACTGTATCCATCAGAAAATTAAGTCACTTGATCTTTCGTTTAACCCAAAAAAATGTAAAGTTATGGTTTTCTCTTATCACTCTACGCCCCAAAACCTCAGTTTTCCATTGCATATTGATGCTGCTGAAATAGAGCCTTGTTCAGACTACAAGTATTTGGGCGTTCTGTTAGACCGACGCCTAACTTTTGTGCCCCAGGCTAAACTTTCGGCTCAGAAAGCCAAAAAGGCTATCGGCGCTCTCTGTAGACTTTTTCGTGGTGCAGCCCCGGATTATGTGTTGGAGACTGTTTACAGAAGCTGTATTTTGCCACAGCTAGTTTACGCCATCGAGTGCTGGTGGCCCAAAAACCTGTCAGCTCAATCTAGCGTCGAACGTGTACAACAGTTCTTTCTGCGTCTGTTCTGCAACAACTGGTCTGGCTCCTACACTGATCTGCTAGAAGCTGCTTCAGTCAAAAGTCAACAGAAATGGACTGCTGTGTGGAAGTTTGCTGTTATGCGCAGGCTTGAACTTTATTACCGTTACTTCCAAAACCTGCGTTACGCACCACGCCAATGGTTTCCGCGGTCTGCCAACAGAAGGAGTGCAAGGACGAACCACGAGTTACGGGTCGACTTATTACCTTGTTCGGTCTCTACCGGCTCTAGTTTTATTCCTTATTGCGCTCGTTTATGGAACCAGTTGCCTGCTGATACTGTAGTTTTATCCTTACCTGGTTTTGCTTCTTTTCTATGCTCGCCCGCGTTTGATTCCTTTCTAGTTCATGTACAGTATTTCGTCAGACCTCTGTTGTTGTAATGCTTTTAATGCTTTTGTATTTTTGCCGCTCGGTTGCTGGTTTTAACTGGTGTTTGAGCTTTTCGGCATAAACAGACAGACAGACAGACAGACAGACAGACAGAATAACTTTAAAAAACAATTTTACATTTTCGAATATAGCACTTGCACAAATTCTACGTCTGAAAAAAATATTGGCTTTTGAGCTTTCTAATCTTGTTTCATTTCTAAAAATAATAGACTTCAGTCTAGCAAATTTCTGCGTCTAAGATAGAGACCTGCGCGGGCCGCCTTTTTGGCGGCCCGGCTCGGCCCGGCCCAGCCCGGCTGACATTTCGTGCCGGGTAGCCCGGCCCGGCCCGGCATCTCAAAATTTTCAGGCCCGGCCCGGCCCGGCAAATTTAGAATGGCTCAAAAACGCTGAATATCGCTATTTTTAGCAATTGCAAAGTAAAAACGAAAGTTTTATGGTAAGGAAAAACAGTTGAAGAGGCTAAATATCGAAAACGTTTGTTTAGTGTTTACGAAAATCCATGTCACTGTTCGGAAGTGAGTTGAAAATCAGAAATGCCGTTTTAGCCCTTATATTTTAGAGTATAAGTTGGTGAAGGTTTGTTCTGTGCATTCTACCCAGATTTTGCGTTTTCGCGTGTGGTCAAATCCGGTAAACCGGAACCCCCACTTACTATAACAATCGTAGCATTCGAGTCCGCTGACAGATATGTCTGCCCACGGGCGTATGGGTAGGTATGACGATTAGCTATCGATTAAGCATAAACATAACAATATTCGTCCAAGCCCAAGGACGGTGGCCCTCGTTAAACAAAAAATGGCCAAAAATGTACACACTCAAAACACTAATCGGCGCAAGTAGTGATCTCCCTATTCTTTCGCTGATACATTGCATAATGCGGTTTACGAACAGTGTACAGTTAAGCCTGTCGCGTGTCTGCCGAAACAAAGTTAGCACAACTCACTACAGAGATACTTAATTAACTGACATATTGTTAAGACTTAAATTCATGCTTAGGCTTAGACTTATTTAAAAAACTTAGACCAGTCACACTTAAATTGGTCGTCAAAGTCAAATTGTTTATCGTGAAAGTATCCTTTCTGTAGCCGTACTTAGCTTTTTACCGAAAGAAACAAAATGACGCCCTAGCGCAAACAGATAAGTGTAATGAAATCGTAATGAAGTATCCATGGCGCCTTTCTTCAGTAAAACACCTGGGCGCTGATTGTATGTACATTGATGAGAATGGTCAAATTTTTTTAATCAAGTAAACACCGGCCCGGCCCGGCTTGGAAACACAATTTTTGCGGCCCGGCCCGGCCCGGCTAAAAATCCCCGCCGGGCGGCCCGCGCAGGTCTCTAGTCTAAGAGTTATAAATGTTTCAAAGTAAACAACGCACTAACCATCTTCGTTCCAATCAACAGAAGAGGACATATCGTAAACTGACCAAACCTGCAGTTCGGTCACTCCAGCAAACTAGATCGTTCCGACAAATTAGCTTAATCACTGCAATAATAACCTTTGCAAACTGTAACATACACTGCCGCTCTCAAACAGCTCGACCAACAGCCAGAATTGGGCCAATTTGCCAACAAGACCGACCGGTGCGCCGGGTTACCAACTCATCCAACAATAGGGCTGCGCTTTTACTGGGCTAGGGGCCAACAAGACCAGGAACCGACCAACTCACCAACACTAATTACACCCTGGACGGGACACCTCAAACAGCATCAACAAGGGCGTGCAAAGGAAACCCGGCTGTTGGCCCAATTCTGGCAGTTGGTTCAGAGCGGACTGTAACCTACGGTGGCATTAAGGCCGATTTGTACTTCTGCCAGTCGGCTGGCACTGTCCCCTTCTAAATCACTGCCAACTGCTCAATGTAAACTTTTCTAAACTGGCAACTGGCAAGTGCCACCACCCGGTGGCACTTTCCCATATTCCGCCAAAGTCTAAATTGCGCCATTAACAGCGATTTAGAAAGTGTCAGAGCCACCCGAGTGGCAGAAGTACAAATCTGCCTTTTTAAACTGGCAAGAAAGTCGGTACTTGCTTCCCGAACAAACTTTACTCCGTGTTAATAAAAAATGCAGGTACTATATAATGAGTGTACATACAAAAAGAACAACGTCATTCTAAGACAGACAGCGAGATCGTACCAATCACGGTCTACAGTACTTGTACCATTTGGTACAATCCAGTTGACTGCACATTTATACTTTAGTATCACAGCTGAGCTCAGTAAATCGATTTCCAGGATTGTGTGGCCACAGCCCGCTTGCAAGCGACAAATTCTAGTTTGGCGCCAAAATTAACAGAACTGCGGGAACTAACAATTGCAGTATCGGCTCGCTCTTACATAACAGTGAGGAAATAACTACATATTGTATCGGTAATCATACAGTATAACGGTATCCCTTCGATCGAGGCCTCGTGATACCCTTATTATCATTATTATTATTATGGTATCCCTTCCTTCAAATCGTTAAGCGGCATACATGTAATAGGCCAGACCCCCCCGATGGGAACCCCAAACGAATTTTCCGCCCCCCCCCCTCCGATTTTTCTCGCAAAGTAATTTTTTTTAGCATATTTGAGACAAAAGTTGTCAAAATCGCCTGTAAAACAGCACTTTTTAGCTGTATTCCAGCCGAAATTAGCGATTTTTGAGCGTTTTTTTAGTGCCTAACCACTCTCCCTAGAATTTGGGCTCAGACCCCCAAGCCCCCTCCCCTATTCGGCGGATGGCCAGTTACATATGAGTGATATCATTATTATTATGGCATCCCTTCCCATATATGGCACCGGTACCACATACGGTATCACTTGCAGGTGAACCGGTACCATAAAAGTTGTTATTTCACTGACCGTTTAACACAGAAATCTATAGGCTGTCTGAAAAAAGGAAATCTTTTTTGCAGTCATTTGAGCACAAATCGGCTCAAACTTGGAAAAATTTTATGTGCTGCAAAGTTTGGACAAATAGGTTTGGCCAATCAAGAATAATACGTGAAAATTTTTGCTGACTTCAATCCCTAGCAGAAATGGCGATTAAAAATGAAACAAAAGCTTTTAAACTTGTTCTTTTTTCAAAATCACCGATACTCAATTGTCGCTTTAGTAGGTGCCATATTGTTATACTAGACTGGATAAGAACAGCCAATTAAACCATATATTTACACCACAACACGATATCAAAGTAAGTAGCGCATTTCCAGGCAACATCATTAACCCAGAAAAGCGCAAAAACTTGCTGCCGCCTAAATACAGTATGGGCTAAAAGATGTCCACCCCCTTTTTGAACTTTACTTAAACGATCCGTTCTCTGTTAGCTCTTTATCGATCTGGCTCAAAAGTTCAGCATTTATTACCTTGACAACTGGTTACATATTGCGCAAGTTTGGTACCAAAATTCTAACCCGTCCTGGTTTTATGAGCCGAAAACTAAGAATCAACGTGGTGGACGGAAATTTTAATTTTTTCGGCAATTCATGTATCGAGTATGGATCTGAAACTTGTAGGAATGATTGGTATTGCCATTGGGCACAACATACTGACTGGACAGCCCTCTAGGTCAAAGGGCACCAAAATTGGGGAATTTAAAAAACATGGCTAAATGTGAAGTTTCTTCGTAAAGCTGGTAAAGAAGATTTTCGATTTCCGAAAAACACCATGGGAAAGAAAGGCTTCAATGATGTGGAACTGAGTTTAGACCTCAGGTTCATTCATTTGTCAAGCTTACTGCTAAAATTTATGTTGATTGTACAAACTGCGGATTTCTTAACTATGGGATTTTCGATCATAATTTTTAAATTCCCCAATTACAGTGCCCTTTGAGCTATAGGGCTACCCCGTCAGTATGTTATGCCCAACGGCAATATCAATCATTGCTGCAAGTTTCAGGGCCATACTCTTTGAATTGCCGAAAAAAATAGCGTTTCGATGGACGACCATACTTCTTTGTTTTGGCTCATAAAACCGGAGCGTGTCAGAATTTTCGCACCAAACCTACACAGTATCTACCTATTTGTATTGTCAATCAATCTTGAAACTCTGAGCCAAAAAAATCGATAAAGAATCGCTAGAGTAAAGTTCCAAAAGGAGGTGGACACATTTTATCCATACAGTATTACTCTTCAGGCAAACGTTGACACCAACAGAGAAGAGAGACATTACAGTAAACCACCGAGATAAACCAACCCAGGCATACTGTCGCAGCACGGACAGAGGCGTCGTGTAAAAAACAGAAAGGACAAAGAAACAAACACACTCTCGCCGCCATTACCAAACAGAATTCAGGTGGATCGTGCATATAAGGAAGGTTGTCTGGAATTGTAGAGCCAATGGCATGATGATGGTACGGTAGCAGCAGTTTTGTTTTATTTGTTGAACGCCTCAAACACCGCCCACATCAGGTGACAGTCAGCCTCCGGCTTGGCACTTTCTGCGTCGTAATCCAGCTCCAACAGACTTCGGACGCGCTTCATCGCTACTTCGTAGTCCTGCAGTGACTGTTTGTCTGTTTGCTTAAGTGGCACTGTCCTTTCCTTTCGGACAGCTCAGAACTAGGGATGCAACCGAATACCGAAGCACATTTTCGGAACCGAATATTGATGACTGGAAGCGCAATTGCAAAAAATATATTGTCTCTAAGTTGTTTGTCAAAAACAGACAATTCCAAAAAATTAAGCCGCTTTTGGAAAAATTCCGAATTCCGATTCACTCCGATTCGGAACTCTGATTCAGTTCCGATTCCCATCGGACGCAAAAATATGGTTCGGGTAACCTGAAAACCCTAATCAGGGGTTCAAAGTAACTTAAAAACCCTGTTTAGGGTTTCTAAGCAACCTGAAAACCCTATTTAGGGTTTAAAAATCGGTACGGTACTATTAGGCGACGCCGATTAGGCGACGGTACTATTAGGCGACAAAAAACATTAACAGATAATAGTACCAATAAGGCGGCCCTTCCGAATCAGTCAAGGGCCATGTTCAGGTGTAATCCTAAATGCGCTATTTTAACTATGGCTAAGTGGTACTAAAATAATTTATTTCGTTAACTTATTGCTAAATAAGGCTATATTCACCTGTCTTGACTGTTTCTAACTCAGATTCTGGCATTTGCCCCTATTCCCGAGCTTGCGTCGAGCACGCGAGCGGCCACCGGGTCGGCCACCTATTTTTCCGGTTGTTATGTTCATTTGTATGCAGACGATCGCACCAATAACTTTCCGGAAGCAGCTCACAGAGTTTCGCAGCGAGAATTTGATGCGGCGCGTCCATCCATCTGGCGCTTTATAAATGTTCTGGGACATGCATACATGGTCCGGAAAAATGGGTTGGGGTAGTCAAAATCCGAAAATTTGGGGGTGGGTCTGCCGGTTTGTTGGGGGGGGGCGGCGAGTTTGGGGGTCAGGAACAAAAGTCGGCTTCAGGTGGGTGGGTGGGGTCGTTTGGGGGGGGGGGGGTAGAGCCCAAGTTGGTGTGCGGACAAACCGTTGGGTAAATGAGTCCTTGAAATTGCTTTGCTATTTTGTTATGCTTTGTTTTAATTGCTGTTATGCTGTTTGCATTGTTGTGCTATGTTTTAGTGGTAGCCTATGTTGCCGTACGGACTTATAGAAAAAAAATTTTTCTGTCGCCTAATAGTACCGCTAAATCGCCTAATCGGCGTCGCCTAATAGTCCTGCTTAACCTAAAAACCTTAATCAGGGTTTCTAAGCAATCTTAAAACCCTGTTTAGGGTTTTGAATAACCTAAAAACCTTAATCAGAGCTAAGCACTCCTAAAACCCTGTTTTCAGTTCTAGGGTAGGCGAACACCCAATTTTGCGCTGGAGAATACAGTGGTGCCTCGTTAATATGGCCACATCGGGACAAGGCCCAAATGGTCATACTATCGAAATAGCCATATTAACAGATCATAAATCAGTATGTTTTCCATTGTAGGCGAAAGAATAGGTACACCAGCTAGCCGGCCATATAATCGAGGGAACCATATTAACGAGGGCCATATTAACGAGGCACCACTGTATATTGTCCGTGCTAAAATAGCTCCTCGCCCCACCCAATAAGTAGAGTAATGATTTGGCCAATCCTTTCCCCTTAAGACCATTTGATAATGTAGTTATGGACAGCGCTTACTTACCTCGTCGCTGAGTGGAGCGAAGGCATTCTCGAGGACGTCTGAGGCGTGAGAAAGCACGATCAAAGCCAGCATTCGCTTTTCCATCCGGTGCGGGTCGTTTGGCCAGCGATTCAACACACTCTCCTGCACTTTCTACAACTCACAGCCAGACATGGGCTAGCAATTCGGCTGAGCGGGCGTAGAATTTTCAATTCCTGAGGGGGTAGGAGCATACATGGGCCGGGGGGGGTAAGGGGTACCCCTCCCCCTCGGTCGGCCATACCCCCCCCTCGGCCGTCCAAACATACTCCATACCCCCCCTCGCCGGCTAACCCCCCTACCCCCCCTCCCGGAGGGAGAAATTTTCGCTTATTTAAGGCAAAATAGGCGTTTTTTGGCCTTTTTTCGGGGGGACCCCCCCCCCCGAGGTCTTCTCCCCCCTCCTACCCCCCCTCCGGATTTTTCCGGCCCATGTATGGGTAGGAGCGCCTGAGGGGGTGGTAAGCCAACAGGCCGATCAAGGTTTTTTGGCTTATTTTTCATTACAAAAAAGTTTAAATAAGCTATTCTAACTCCAGACATATCATGTATGGCATACCAGATATCCAGGCCTAATACCAATCGGTGCTTTTGGAAGCCGTTTTTTTTGCTTGTTTTTAGCTCTAATAGTTGAAAATGCAGCTGTTAAGAATAAGACAAAACCCAAGACAAAGAGACAAAAAGCACAATCTAGCACGCCCTTCAATTTCCGGCTACATGGTCTAACTGGTTTAACATAGTAGTAACCAGATGCCTTAGCAGCCTTCCATATCTAGAGCCAATTGCAACAACCAACTCTAAAACGATATTTGGCAGCGTAAAATTGCGATTTTTAGCCTCCTCACTGAGAAAAACGTGCTAAAAACGCAGGCGTTTTTGAAATTTTGGACCCCCCTCGACCCCCCAAATTCCAGGTCGGCCGGGACCTATTACATGTATGCATACATGTAACAGGGGGGGTCTGCTCCCACCCGACTTAGGCCAGACCCCCCCCCCCCCGAGACGATTTCACCGACCCCCCCTCCGATTTTTCTGGCAAGTAAATTTTCGAGCAAATTTTTGCAATTTTTTACACTTTCACAAACAAAAATTGCCAAAATCGCCTGCAAAACAGCACTTTTTAGCTGCATTTCAGCCCAAATTAGCGATTTTTGGCGATTTTTAGGCCAAAAATTGCGATTTTTCTCGATTTTTGAGCGTTTTTTAGTGCCCACCCCCCCTCCCCCAAAATTTTGGCTCAGACCCCCCGGCCGGCGCCAGACCCCCCAACCCCCCCTCCCCCCATCGGCGGATGACCTGTTACATGTATGCCCTCAGCCCCTTTGAATATGCCTGATATTACAGTCAGACACGTCTCGCTGGTAATGCTAGTTGCACCATATAAGGTGCCGGTACTTAGACTGCGGTCGTGGCGGTACCATGGTACACCACGTTCGGCCATTGTGATGGCACCATACATTATTTGGTACCGGCACCATGGTACCCCTTCATTTATATTTCGTACCATATATGGTGCCACTAGCCTAACTACCGGTACCATACATGGTGCAGTACCATAAACGACGTTTAAGTCCATACTGTATTAGACTGCTAATTAATACCTTAATAAGCTTCTGTTTTCTATTATTGTCCTGCAGAGGATGCGTGGTCATATCGAAGAGGAGGAAGTTCTGTTTCTCAGTAGACAAAACGCCCTTCTCCACCAGATTCTTTGCCAGGCGCTCCCGCACGTTTCGCAACTGATACCGGAGCTTGAGCGGGTTCCACGTCTCTCCTGTACAATCAACTTATTATTACAATAATAGAGTATGGTAGAGATGAAACAATATCGAAAAGCCCAATGCCCGATATTGAACACCCCCAATACCCAATATTTTTCAGAATAATTCCAAAAATTTTTGGAATTGCTAATTTTGAAGCCCATAAAAGCCTTCACAATCGATTACATTTGTTAAAAAGTCAGTGCGATGCTCAGAGATGGGCTAGCCTTTCGGCTGAAGGGGTGGTAAATTATCAAGCCCTGAGACGGGTAGCAGCGGCTGATGGGGATTGAGAGGCCGGTAAAGCCAAAAAGTCCGGCTTTTTACTAAAATTAGGTATTTAGGCTTATTTTTCGCTAAAACAGGTGAAAATAAGCTATTCTGAGCTGACTCGCACCTAATCTAGACATACTTTCATCGTAATTTTCTATACAAAATTCTTCCTAAAAATTCCCAAGGGGCTAGGTCAGATTCTGAGGGGGGTCACCCCTAGCCCCTTTGCCGCCTACTATATGTTGAGAGGTTAATTTTAGGGGGCCTTGCTGTTCTGATGGCAAGCTAATACTATTCTGCTGGTTAACTAACTAATTTCTGTCAAATTTGAACAGACCAGAAAACTATCTATTCCTATGTATTCCTTTTTACAAAAAAAACAGAAATAAAGTCAGTTCTCACAGATTCATAATAATGATATACCAAATGCCCGTAATCAAAGTTATCTGGACTCATTTTTTTTTCAGCGAAAAATGCTTGTTTTGGAATAGCAAATTTTCAAATAAAATGTGCAAAAAGCCAAAAAAATCGTCAAAATATTTAGAATAAAATATTATTCGGTAAAACCCAGTATCGGAAAATACCCAATACCAATACATTGTTTCATCTCTACTTTTCGGTACAAAACATCCGGCAGCTAAGTAATCTGTGCTCTTAAGCAAGAAGAAAAGAGTGGCATTATAAATACCGCTGAGATATTCAATCCAAGTAGAGACCGTTTCGGGCGGTTGAGTTTCTTTTATGTGTTTAAGTGCCTCGTCCAATATTACATCACCGGTCGGCTGGTCCGATTTGAGCAACACCTACAACACACACACAACTAGTGAAAGAGAACACGCCACAGCCATACATGTAACAGATCATCGCCGAAAGGGGACGGGAATCTGACTCGGGCCGGGGGGGGAGTTGTCTGAGCTAAAATTCTAGTGAGGGGTTCGACACTCAAAACCGCTCAAAAATCGCAAATTTAGGCTCAAGTACTACAGCTAAAAAGCGCTGTTTTAGATTCGACTTTATTTTAGTGCCTGAAATTCTTGAATAACTGACGGATAACATTCCTTGCCATAACGCTAAACAATTCTAATAAACCGGCTAAAAACTTTGCTTTCGGCAACAATTTTGATTCATATGGCTACTTTTCTTTCTTTTCTCAGAAGTGCACTTTGTCTTGTCGGCAATTTACTGTAGTTCAAAATGGAAAATTTCAGTTGATTCGACATTTTAAAGCCAAAAAACAGGTCTTAAAGAAGTAGCCAAAAAACCTGAAAAAGGCAAAATAATCAAGGGGAAGGATGTATGGGGTTTATGAAGGGGGAATGCAGGGTTCTCTGACAAATCACTAAACCGCCCCAATCAATGGTTTTGGTACTTAAACGGTATGTAAGCACTCCTTGACAAGGAGTCCTTGCACATGCCAAACAGTAATGTTTCATTGCAGTTGTGCTCGTTCTAACTTTAGCAAAGCACCCTGCAAATGTCTCCTGTAGTTTTCGGCTGGTATTTTTGGTTCTGGGAACAATTTCAAATTTTTGCCTCCATTCAAAAGTTCCGGTTCCGGTCGAACATGTCTGCTAAATCATACATGTAACATGGGGGTCTACCCCCACCCGACATAGGTCAGAGCCCCCGCATGGGGACCTCCCGAGACGATTTTCCCGACCCTTGCCCTCCGATTTTTCTGGCAAGTAATTTTTTGAGCAAATTTTTCCCGATTTTTTACAATTTCAGACACAAAAATTTCCAAAATCGCCTGCAAAACAGCACTTTTTAGCTGTATTTCAGCCCAAATTAGCGATTTTTGGCGATTTTTAGCCAAAAAATTGCAATTTTTTCGATTTTTGAGCGTTTTTAGTGCCCAACCTACCTTCCAAATTTTGGCTCAGACCCCCCGGCCGGCGCCAGACCACCCAACCCCCTTCGGCGGATGACCTGTTACATGTACGGTCAATTTTTGCCGAACCGAAAATGCCAGGCAGCGGTTTTATATGCATATATCGGTCATTTATCTATGGTAGGTTTGGTCATGCTATTACTTTTGTGTTCGTTAATCGATTGCGCTGAAATTTTGACGCAATATACTCAGAAGTTGTACTCAATTTTGGCCAAGTCTGTCGCTTCACCCACTAGCTATACATTTGCACGTGTCACTTGGTGGGGGTCTAGGTAGTGTTGTTAGGCTCTTTTTTTTAAAAAAAAGGCTTTTTTTTAAAAAAAGCTTTTTTTAAGGCCCATTTCGAAAATTTTTTATTTTATTCACAGTATGGAAATTTTGGGGGGAAATCGCTGAATTTAGCCTCAGATATACATTAGAAGTGCAGTTCTATCAATTTCTTGCCTATTGTAAGCATAAAAATAGGTTTTGAAGGGCAGCAGCCACTCTGTGAGCAATGCTGCAGGTAGAATATCGACTCTCAGGCTGTAACACTATGTTTGAACCAAAGTATCAGCTTTTGCATTTAAAGTTGCTTCTGATGCATCCTTGCATCTCCTACAAGCTATATTTCATGCTACGAAAAAATTTTGAAAAAAAAAAAATTTCGAAATGAAAAATTTTCATAAAAAAAACTTTTTTTGGCTTTCAAAAAAATTATTTTTTACAACTCTAGGTCTAGGGGTCCCGATCAAGTGACAGCAAACACGTGCAAATGTGTAACTAGTGGGTGAAGCGACAGACTTAGCGAAAATTTTGAGACTAAAACGTCAGAGGTATTGTGCATGTTGTGTTAAAATTTCAGCGCAATCGATTAACGAACACAAACGTTACTGCAACACCAAACCTACGATAGATAAATGACCCATCCTGTATAATGTAAATGCTTATGTAAACAGCCTACCCGTCCAGGAACTACGTCAGCTACTGAAAGAATTTGAATGTCTAGTGTGAGTGTTTTGTGTGTTTGAGTTCCTGTGCAACTGTTTGCATCACTAGTCAGTAAACTTTCTGTTGCATTGGTCCCGAGAACAAACTGACTCAGAAATCACTAATATTTTAGCTTAAAATTCGCTTGAAAAGCGTTTGGAAACCGAATTTTTTTTGGCGTCCGATACGATGCACAACTCTACGATCAGACCTGCACGGTCCATTTCGTGACCTCTGAAATCGTCATCTTGGACGCTGTGCGCTTCTTTCACTGCCAAGCCACTCCTAGCCATGCAGTTGGGTAGCAGTAACTAAGAGAGTGCCTGGCGTGGTGACATCATGATGCTGTCAGCTCCCAACGGCCGCCCGGCGAACCGAACTAAACTGGTATAGGCCTTATTGCTGGTCTCTCAGACAGCTCCTGACGTCGTTAATCTTCTTTTCCTCCAACACAAGCATGCCTTGGGGAGCGGCTTTAGGTGCTTATGCAGATCCAGTCGGCTCCCATTTACCTACTGGCTGTCACCAGCTTTCGGTGGCCTGGGTGGGGCTTTGTGCCGACCACCAACTCTTTGCGGCAGAAACTTGCCCCGCCGAGTGGATGAACGCACGACGTCGCGCACAGTGGCTTTGCGGCCTAAACCACTACACCAACTGTGCCGACCGAATTTGGAATCGGTGTCTTCGGACGCATTATCTATCGTTTTCTTGCTTGTATTTAACTCGCCTAAAAAGGCTATTTTGGAGCTTCAAAAAGCGATTTTAGCCTCCTTACTGAGAAAAACATGCTAAAAACACATTTCCAGAGGTTTCGGAGCTTTTTATAACCTCCACTCTGGGCGGAATTACATGTATGGCCGCTACTAGTAGTTGTATTTTTTCCGAGTTTGACCTTTGACTACTAGGGGCTAACCACCAAATTAGGCGGACAACAGCGCCACCACCACACATGGCAGCGTACAGATAGCGAACTGAGGGCTGTAAGAAGCAGAGAGAAGGACCTACTTTTCTGTTCAATAGTTTCCGTTTGCGCATGCCTGCTTTCTCCAGTTCAACTCTCTTGCGGAGTGCCAGCTCTATCATAATACAACCTCGCAGGCCGGAACTAATACAGTCGTTCCAGAAAGAGGTGTAGCCCTGCAACACACTACAATTATTGAGTATACAAATCGCTCTATCACTAGAATTCTAGGTGGCGTCTTGGCCATCGGTAGTGTGCGCTATCCCGTCTGCCCCTGTGGAAGCGGTGCGTTTGTGGGTTGGAAACCTGTCGAGGCGATGGGAAGTAGTGGACACAAAGCCCAACCCAGGCCGTCGAAAGTCAGCAATGGCAAGTACTAGATAAATGGGGACCAAACCTTAGTTGTCTTGCACACACCGACAGCAAAAGGGAGGGTTGTTGTTAAGGAGGCTGCCGGACCTTCTGTCTCTTCCTGCTCTACAGCAGTTGGCTACTCCTAGTCCGAAAGGACAAAAAGTTACACCAACAACAACAATTTTAGTGCCTGAATCTATCCAGCTGAAACAGTTTTGCACTTGACGCCGTTTATGGTACCGGCACCTAGGCTAGTGGCTCCATACATGGTGGTACCCCCACGTTGGGAGACTGTGGTGGTACAATATGGTACCTCTACCCATGGCCATGGGTGCCAGTACCATAAAAGGCGTTAAGTGCCAGACAGTACTACCTCTCTATCCTTGAGACCGAGTAGAAGAATCTCTTCCATCAGAGTTAATCTTCGTTCCCGGGAGTCATTGTCGTCCGGGTCGCTCTCTGACTGCGCTGCAACAGCAGAATACAATCTCCATAAGGGGAAATAAAATTTTGGCGGGAAATTCGATTATTTGAGAACAAAATTAAAAATGACTACTTTTGGCGGCAGCTTCGGCGAGTTAGTTGACTTTTGGAGCTTAGAAATCACATCAGGCCTTCTTAACAGTTTCGCCGATTGCTTATGACAGTCTGTCAGTTAACGCCGTTTATGGTACCGAAACCATATAGTACCGGTACCTAGGCTAGTGGCACTCATATGGTACCGGTACATAAGCTAGTGGCACCATATACGGTACCCCTACCATAAGATACGAAATCTGAACCGAGTGGTACCAGATAAGCTACCGGTACAGGTACATACCAATGCCAAATATGGTACCCCCACGTTCACGGACTGCGGTGGTACCGTATAAATGATGCCGGTACCATAAACGGCGTTAAGTACCAGACTGTATGAATGAATTATACTTTTGCCATCCTGACCAGTGTTGCCAGGTTGGGTGGGGGACTCCCTCAAATTTGGATTTTTTTCAATTTTGGGGCAAAATTTTGATTTAGGGGTTAGCGCGAATTTTGGAGTTTTAGGTGGAATTCAATCTGACTCAAGATTGTGAAAATTCGAGAATTTTTGGCATAAAAATTGAAATTAAGGAAAATTTAGCCATCCTGTCTGGAATGGCTATGGAGCTACAGAAAATCAACAAACATGTACTAGGGGGTTTGGAGGTCTTACCCCCTAGCTAGAAAGGCCAACCCCCCAGAGCCAGTATAGGGACAAACGATCCAAATATATAACAGATTAAAGAGAGATTGGTGTTTTTTGGAAGCTCTTTTTCTCTTTTTTACTTGTTTTGGCTTTAAACGTTATTTGGCAGTTTGAAATAGCGATTTTTAGCCTCCTTACTGAAAAAACCAACCGAAAAACGCATTTCCATACGTTTTAGAGCTAGTTGAAATTTTGAAACGCACTCTTGGCATAGCGAACCCCTCAACAGGTGGGTGAAAGGTGGGGACCTATGGGAAAACACCTCTCCCCAACGCCGGCCGGACCTGTTACATTGTATGGCTCACAGTAGCTACAATCTCACTGCCATTTATCAACTAAACAAAGTCTATCAAATCTAAGCTAATCTATCAAAGACACGGTTCAGCTGCTGAAAACATGGATTGTCCGTTTGGAGGGATTTTTTTCGCGATTTAGGGGATTTTAGGTTTTGGACCTGGCAACACTGATCCTGTAAGATCGGATGCACATAAAGGTTTGGGTGAGAAAGGCGAAAATCTCCAAAAGCTGGTCTACAACTACCAACCGTCTCTGTCTTCAATTGTCTCGTTCTCCTCTTTGTCTTTAACCCTCTGCACTGCTTCTGTACGTCGCTGCACCAGACCTTCGGTACGGTCGCTCATCCCTCACTCTCCTCACTACAAAACCGACAACAGGGTAAGGCTCTTAGGCTTAATTGCCAGATGAGAAATTGAATAAAGTAACGCGCTATTATTGCACCGTCCGTCAGAAAAAATGTAAGTAAATCTCATCCTATTCCTATTTATTTGGGATTAGGTGTAGCTGGAATCATGGCGGAATCAGGGAAGGTCAGAAATGGACTACGTACTGGATAAAACTGCTCTCGAATAGGGATGCAAATGGTATAAAAAATACCAAATACCAGATGGTATTTTCTATACCAAATAATACCAAATAATTCCAAATAGTTGATAAACAGGTCGCTAGCTGTTTGTAATGAGCGCAAAATCATACTTTTTGTTTTTTTCAGCAAAAATATATTAGTTTTGCCTCAGTGGAAGAGTTTTTGTTGCATCTAAAAGAAATCTAGTCATTCCGAGAAAGAAAACGAGCAGAATTTGATGGTTTTTCACTGACTCGGGAAATGGGCAAGCACGTTGTGGTGACGTTTGCGGTCTAGCCTCGGTCTCGATAAAGGGGCCGTCCATAAACGCCGTCGTTCCAAAATCCCGATTTTTCGGACCCCCCTTCTCCCAAAATCGCCTTGCGTCGTTTCATGGGGGCCCCTCCAACTTTTTGAGAATTATCCATGAATGGTTGTTAAAAGCTAAACTGGTCAGAATTCTTTGTTGTTTTGTTGCTCAGAAACGGTAAAGAGACGTGTTGTTCTGCGTATCTGCATTGTTAATAGGATCCGGCATAAAAATTTTGTGGGCGCCGAATTGCGACAGTCGAAATTGCCGAAAAGACGTCCCCTGGCGCACGGATTTCGGGAAAAAGAGTTTGCCGCCCTTCTGGTAAACCGATTTGCAATCGGTCTTTTTTAGAAAAAAAAGTTCAGGAATTTATGCAGATGTTGCCGCTTTCACTTTTACTCAAACTTGTTTACTTTGATGATTTTTAGAAGGAGGAACTTTAGTAAAAAAATTCTTTTGCGCAAAACTAGTATTTCTAGTTGTCTGGCCATCAGGTGAACACGAAAAAACGAAAATTCGGGTTCAGTTTACTATAGGCAGCACTAAAAATCAACTGCAAACACTAAATTGACGCTTCGCTCGCGCTTCGGATTTGACGTTGTTTCACTATGGAAAATTGAATTTTTTTCACTCTTTTCGCATTTGCGCAAGAACTACTGAACGGAATCGCAGGTGAAATACCTCACTATATGGCCCGTTTTGAGCGCTTTCAGATGGTATCGGTCCTGTTCCATAACAAGTTGAAACCGTTTATCGCTTTAACAAAATGTTAATCCTGGAGCCAGTTCCTTACTTTTCTGGATGATTTTTACAACACTTCTTCATCGGCATTTCAGAGAACCGATACACTTTCTTTCTGCTTTCAAAATTATATAGTTCTTACGTTTTTTAACATAAAAATGTGGCAACCGGCTGCTTATGCGCACTTATCGCCGGTTAGTGGCTACGAAACGTAAAGTATGCGCACTTATCGCCTGTTAGTGGCTTGTAAAGAATGCGCACTTATCGCCGGTTAGTGGCTACGAAACGTAAAGTATGCGCACTTATCGCCGGTGTCACTTTTTCGTCTTTTTTGCAAAAAATAAATAAAGTTTTCAAATCGCAAAATAATGAATTCTACTGGTTTTAAGTTAATTTTTTTTGCATATTCATCCATCTCTAACTTTTCTCTATCGAATAAAGCGCAATGTCAGCGGTTTTCTGCAATTTTAATTTTTTTATGCCGGACCCTATTGTTAAACTTTTAGTAAATTAAAGAAGAATAAAGAGAAAACTCTGAACAGAAGAGCTCTGACATGGTATACAGTCGCAAAATATGCAGAATTTATCGCTTAAAAGCTAAGTGGTTATAGTTATTTAAAGTATTTGGTATTATTTGGTATAAAAAAATACCAAATACCAAATACCTAGAAAATACCAAATAATACCGAATAATACCAAATAATACCGGATACCATTTGCATCCCTACTCCCGAATCAATCGAGAAAATTATTATGTTGCAAATTTGCACAACGAAACAACAAATCTCTTCTTTTTTTTATTTTGTAGGAAATCACTGGAATTGCAAATTTTTGAACACAGACGACCGAATTTGGTATCAAATGACTGCTAACGATATCTTGATCATTATTCTACACATCAACATCTAATTACTACATGTTATATTCAGCTTTACCTTATCTCTAGAGATGCAACCGTAAAGAAAAATACCGGATACCGGATACCGGATAGTGCTTCGGATCTGAAAAATACCGGATTATCCGGTATTATCCGGTATTTTAACCGGATAATACGTAGAAAATACCGGATAGCAGATACCGGATAGTGTTTGTGAGCTAAAAAATACCGGATTATCCGGTATATACCGGATAATACCGGATTACGGTTGCATCTCTACTTATCTCAGATTAAGCGTTTTGGTCTCGGAAGAAATCTTGTAAAACGTTGGCACCCAAATTGTGAATCCTTAATAAACATGACAGAATACGGTACCAAAGAACTGCTTTTGACTTCTAGATTATTGTTTCACAACTAGCGCAGCAGCAGATCCACAACCAATTACTGCATGCTAGATTACGCCCTGTCGTCATATCGCTTTACTTCAACGATTGAGGGACTGATTACCCCTGATCCTCATTTAGAAAACTTTCTATAAAAGTCATAAGCAGAGACGTACATTCCAAGGCCAGATCGGCAGACCATTACCATAGCTACACAATAAGCACAGTTAGAAAGATTGGGATCGAAACCACAAGACACTGGCCCCTTTGTATACGACGATCATCACTACGAAAAAATAGAAAAAAGTAGTTTTTAGGTCATGTTTTGAAAGGTAGGTACAAATTTTATGATGTAAGTAGGTTTGTTTAACTTAGATGCATATTTTTTGCGCATTTACTTTCAAAGATCCATGAAGAACAAATTTAAAAAATGGCAAAAAAATACGCCGTCGCGACATCCATTTGGTTAAACAATCGAAGCATTCGAGTCCGCCGACAGATCTGCCTAACCAAAAAGCATATGGCTACATATGACAATTTGCTGTCGGTTAAACTTAAATATAGCAATCTTCGTCCAAGCCCCAGGACGGTGGCCCTCTTTAAACATAAAAAATTGACCAAAAGTGGTCTACACTGGAGACACTAATCTGCGCAAGTAGTGATCTCCCTATATATACCAATAAAACCGGTTTTTTTTATTTTCGTGGGTCAATACAAAAGCAAGATTAAACCAAAATTGCACTTTAACAACTTCATTAAAAGGCGTTAGTTTGATGAGATTGCATAGAACAAAAAACTTTCCACAAACCTACATATCCGTTTTAATTATCACTCCTAATTAGCTTCGCAATTTGATTAATACATACCGTAACTATGCCAACAATTCGTGCCCGATTTTCAGGCATAATCGAATCATTGACTGTGCGTCCACTACCCCCTTGAGTGGCTGAAAAGCTATGTCCATATTTGGAACTATTGTTGTAAAATACTACGAATTTCGTTTGTGTATAAGAATGGTATACACACACAGTAATTTTAAATGTGTATTGGTTTTGTTTACTAGTTTTTACAAATACCAAAAAATCTGCTCCATTTGTGTAACGCATATGTGTTTCGTGTACTTTCTAAAACGAGCTGGGGAGCCTGAGAGAGAGTGTTTTTTATAAGTTTAGAAGCAGGCAAACAGCAAAAAATACTCCAATTCTTCGCAAACACTAAAAAAAAACAGTGAACGGGTTTGCATTTTCGAGTGATAAAAAACTGGTTTGCACTACACATTAGTGTTTCCGATCAAATTAAAATTAAAATAACAAAATTGGAACCCCCTACCACCTCCAATCACGCCGGTCCGGACCTGTTACATGTATGAGCAAGGCGGCCAGTCAACTCTTCCGTTCAGCTAATCTAATCTAAAGATTTATCTAAGTGGGGGGTAGTGGCCGCTTATGAAAGTCAAGCACTTAACGCAGTTTATGGTACCGGTACCTACAGTACGGTAGGTGTAGGTGTGTACCTGTACCGGTATGTAGCATATATAGTACCACTCCGTTCAGATTTCGTACCATATATGGGTGCCAGAAAATAGGAAACCGGAACAAACCGTCCTAATATACCCTACTGAGTGAGTGACATATATGCGCCAACTTTGAACAGTTACTTAGAAAGCGATTTCTTAAACTGACCCAGTTTCGAAGATTTACTGTTCTTTATAAGTTTGTTCAGTTAAATACCGTACACTCACTTATTACATTTGTATCTGTAATACGTACTCATCAAGAACCGATTCCAAAAAGAAATACATGTAACTATTACACGTTCTAAGAGATACGTACAGTACAGGCAGGCCAAACAAAATCTAATCTAAGCCGGCTTGAATTTTGCAGCTCCAATGAAGGAAGTGAGAGTAGCAAAAATTGAAATTCCAGTCAACAAAACCAAACATAACAGCAACCACCGGAGTCTGCCACCCTGGAAAAATTATAGTTTTTACTCAGACACCAAAGTCTACGTATCTACGTGTTCCAAACTAAATCAAACAGACCTTTTTGTTCTCTCTGTCATCCAACAGCGGTGCGTCCTCAAAATGAGGTGTTTCCGAAATTACCGAACTGGTATCGTCGCCTGCTCTCAGCCTTTCTCTCACTCTAATCAGTTCCAAAACGGCCGCCACACACAAAACCGTTCCAAAGAAAACGGCTATAAGCACTATCGGCCAGATGCCCCTGACTTGGTGCTCTAGTCCCATCGACATCTTGGTTGCCAAGAATTGCGTAACAGCTAAATACATACCATACCATATACAGTAGTTCACAAAAAATCTGGTCCACACCTTTTCGGGTGCACTCAAACGTTTTGTTCTCAGTGAGTTTTGTATCGATTTGGCTCAACTTTTCAGAAAAAATTAACAAGATAACTGGTTACATATTGTGCAAGTTTGGTGCCAAAATTCTGACTCATGCTGATTTTATGACCTGAAAACTAAGAATCAGGGTGGTCCACGCAAATTCAATTTTTTTCGGCAATTCAAATTGCACGGCTTTGAAACTTGCAGGAATGATTGGCGTTGTTATTGGACAAACATAACAGTCCAGTAGTTCAACGGTCACTAAAATTGGAGAATTTCAAAAACATGGCTAAATGTCACTTTTCTTCGTAAAACCGGTAAGATGATGATTTTGAAGAGTTTCTATTTCCGAAAAACACTATGGGATAGGCTTCTATGATGTGGAACTGAGTTTTCATTTGTCAAACTGGCTACTAAAATCTGTATTGATTAACAACTGCTTTGATTATAGAGGTTCTGATTTCTTAACTATTCGTTTTTCGGTAATGTTTTCGTAATTCCCCAATTTTAGTGCCCTTTCAGCCCACTCAGTATGCTACACCCAATAGCAATACCAAACATTCCTGCAAGTTTCAAAGTCGTACTCTTTGAATTACCGAAAAAAATTGACGTTGCGTCGACCACTCTAATTCCTACGTAATAGTTTTCGGGTCACAAAATCAGCATGAGTATTAATTTTTGCACCAAACTTGTAAAATAGTATCTAGCCAGTTTGTCTTGTTAATTTTTGCTGAGAATTTGAGCCAAATCGACAAAAAACTGAGCGAACTCGAAAAAGTGGAGAGGAGATTTTTTGTGCACTACTGTATACGACAGGCTTACTTGCCTAGGAAGGTGTTCAAAATGTAAAAAGAAATTGTCAAAATGCCTGACAATCCGTTCTTAGCATGTTTTATTTTAAAAACTCACCGGCTAGGGCCAGGACGAGCATGCCGCCACTTCTGTGAGTCCAGTTGAAAATGAACCGGTAGCTGTGCTCGGGGTGACAGCGAACGAGCGCCAATGTCGGCTGAACGAAAACCAAAACCACCGTTGCCAACCCGAACCAAGAGTGAAATTGCCCGGAACCCATCTGCCCGTCAGGCAGCCCCGTGAACTTCCATTGGTTCCCGGCCAAAATCAGCAGAAAACTAGCCGCTACTAGTAGCACTCCACAGATATTCAAGGTTCGGTGAAGCTGAAGAATGAAAAATAAGCAGTATTGGACCAGTTGCATGAAACTCTCGTAAGTGGCCGCTGCGTTCGCAAGTGTCTTTTGTAACCCTTTGCAAATAACTGGGTTTTGAACGTATCCAAAGTTTCTGGCTTTCCGATAGGTTGTTTTCAGATTGTCTTGGTTTTAGTGCAGTAAACTGATAGACTGAAAGTTATTTTTTGAATAATTTCAACTGCCAACGTCATCTGAACATCTAAAAAACAACAAATTTTGAGTTTGCGACTGGTTGAAAACGCGTTTCCGAGGGGTCTGAAATAGCTTTCCAATATGTTTAGATTCATTTTTTGCTATCCGATAGGTTGGCCAACTAGGCCATATGGAGTTGTTTATTTGCAAACGAGTTAAGTTCATACATGTAACAGGTCATCCGCCGAAGGGGGAGGGAGGTTGGGGCGTCTAGCACCGGCCGGGGGTCTGAGCCAAAATTTTGTGAGGGGTTTATGCACTAAAAAAACGCTCAAAAATCGCAATTTTTGGGCTAAAAATCGCAAAAAATCGCTAATTTGGGCTGAAATACAGCTAAAAAGTGGTGTTTTACAGGCGATTTTGGCAATTTTTATGTCTGAAATTGAAAAAATCGCAAAAATTTGTTCAAACAATTACTCGCCAGAAAAATGGGAGCGGCCGGGAAAGTCGTCTCTGGGGGAGGGTCCCCATCCGCTGAGGCTGGCCTAAGTCGGGTGGGGGCAGGCAGACCCCCCAGACCCCCTAGACCTCCCCTGTTACGTACATGTATGGGTAAGTTGGCAATCGCAACTGCCGGACGGTCGCATGAAAAACTGGCGCTCTCGCAAGTCCTGCGATCATCGCCTCGCCAATCCTACGAGAGACGGTCCATAAAGTTACGAGAGTGCGCTGTCAAAGTAATCTAAAGGCTTTAAATAGCACCAGTCAACATGTTGTTGTGTTTTAAACGTGCCCAAAGTCTAGTGGAAAGCTGGGGACGGCAGCAACGCAATTTTTACTGCGTTTGTTTGTGATAAAAAGACCTAACTGCTTCTCCACAACTATAAAATGACACAGTCAACAGATTACTGACTGAGCTTTTGGCACTGATTTTACATTAAGGAAAAAGACAAACCAGATTTTGAAACTTCTCCTATTTTGGCAACTGTGTTTAAAATTTTAGCATTTAGGTTTAACTTGGCGAAATGGCAGCAAAAAGAAATGTGTCTATTTTTAGACACCCTATGTACCTGAAACCATATCTTCAGATCGTTGATGGTGGTGTTAGGACAGGAGTCGCGAAAGTATCTAGCGATCAGAACGGCCGGTGCGAACAGAATCCAGACTGCGAAAATCATCAGAATTCCGTGAGCTTTCTTCATGCGAAATCGGGCCATTTCGTTCGAACTGGGTCCGGTCTGGTTTTTCTGCCATTTTTTCAAGTTGAAAGTATCTGAACTGACCGTCGGAAATAACGGTCCGCTCATTTTGTGGGGCTTTATGTCTAAATCAATTTATATACGTACGTACTGTATGTAGGACGGATTTTGTACCGTAAATCATCTAATAAAGCTCGTTCAAAATGGATACATGAAAAAAGTGAAGTATTATTAGAAGTTTTACGGTATTTATTGTTTACTGTCGGCAGCTGCATAATAGGTAGCAAGAATAAGGTGATAAAATTGATCCAGCGAATAGATTTCAGAATCGTCAAACGGTATTGTGATTTTGCGCGTGAAATTACAAGACACATAGCCATCTGTGACAGCGAACGAGTCCATTTTTAGGACTTTCTCTGTCTAAAAATACAAAATCCCAGCTTTTTATTTTGTTTCTAAACAAAGTCTACCATAGTTTCGTTGTGAAATCGCCGATTGTAGGTGTGCGAGCCGACCGGACCGGGATTGTAGGACAAATAAATGTTGGCCGTTTTATTTTGATGTTCAAATACGCATTCAGTTACCGACGTTTCGGCCTAAATTAAAAGAAAATGAAATCATTGAAAAGATGTACTTATCTTGTCTTACCATTTCCATATCACTCGAAAAGCCAAGCGCAATATATTGCAAAGGTTGTGCCACTAGTTGTTGAGCAATCAATTCAATTCTAACCAAATCAGTTGTAAATTTCACCCGTTCTATCATTCTCGATATTTTCACACCAACCACACACTTATCTCCACCACTTAGAATGGAGCAATTTCGTGGGTATCGAAAACAGGCCGTTCCATTATCAAAATCGCAATCTTGAAAGTCGGTTAAACTAATAGAAACGCACGGACCAAGCTAAAAAGAAAAGATAATATCTAAAATAGTTTCTCTTACTATAACCTAAAAAACTTACAATCACGGCCAGAATCAGCAAAACAGCAAACGTCATTTCTCTTTGCATTAGTAGTAGCGGGGCCAAAATTGTGTCTTGAGAACCGGTTGTAAACACGAGCAGCAGCCGGAGGCAGATAACATTGTTGTGCAGAACTTTACGATGCCCTCTTCGCAGCGGAATTTGATTAAAGCTCCATTCAATACTTTTTAATCAAGTTCTTGCACGCGAGTCGCATAGAAAAGCCTGAGAAAGGAGACATTCGGTCGTCGCATAACTAGGTTGAAATTAGTGTCTGGTCGTGCTGGTTTACCTAAGGCTGCTAAAGTGTATCTAAATGTTGTTTTTAACCGTCTGCTTTTGGCTAATTTACTGTGATTCTGCCGAATCTCAACCGAATTTCCTAGCCCGATTAATAAAATCCCGAACCTGTCTGGGTGACAGCCTGTCGTTTAAAGGCAGTTACTATCCTCAACACAATAACTATTCGCTGCCGCTGGCCGCCGGGTAAATTCTTTCTTCGCTCTATAGCAGTCTTGTTTTGTTCGAGAAAAAACTGACCATTTGTTGCAAATTGGTTTCTATAGGGTGTAAAAATAACCCAGGAGATTTTTGACTGTAGCAACAGCAAAACTCAACCGATTTGAATGAATCTTTTTTGAATGAAAGACAAATAAATTCTTAAAAGATTGGTGAAATGTTTGGTAAGATATCTTGCTTGGTTCCTGAGATATTTGCAATCAAATTCAAAGCAGATTTTACCCATGAACAAGAGCGATTCCGTTGCACTTCACAATCAAACAGATTCCTACTTCTGAGGGCTAATGAGACTTTACTGGTGAAGTAACCGACGTGTGTCTCACCAGTAAAGCCTCTTTACGCTAGCTCTTAGCAATAGGAATCTGTTTTATCATGAAGTGCCTCGGAATAATAAAAGTCGCTCTTGTTCATTGACAAGATCACTGTTTTGACTTTGAGGGCAAATATCTCACGAACCAAGCAGCGATTCTTAATAGGAATTGCACCAGTCTTTCGAGAATTTATTTGTCTTTCATTCAAAAAAGATTCATTCAAATCGGTTGAGTTTTGCGGTTGGTACAATAAAAAATCTGCTGGGTTGTTTTTTTGGAACATCCTGTAGTTTATGATGGCATTTACTGAACTGTACCGAAAACTCTACACGGAACCTGGAAAAGAACCGTACGCCGCGAAAAGCTCAGCGACATGTACAGTATGTTAGGTTTGTCCAAAACACTAATTTTTTTAGAGCTCTGGTGAACGTGTACAACTTGCCAGATCAGCAAACCTTGAACCTTTCTCTGCCGGTTCTATTGAAAATCTACACAAGCCAAGTTCGATTCTGGAATGATTCAGAATTGTCTGAGTTGAACCCTTCGGCTATTCTGCCTAGTCAGCCTATTCGACTGGCAAAATTAGCCGATTTTCACGAACTCAACCAACTATTTAACACCTTTCTCGGCTCTGATTTTACCTTAGATGGGGAAAGTGTTTGGCTTAGAGCTAACAGTGAATCAGATTTGGTTGGATTTGTTGAATCAACCGAGTATTCGCTCGGATTTGCATCGCTTTCAGAAGCATTTCAGCGTTTTGCAAGAGTAGCCCAAATAATAACCCCGCAAGGAAGTGTATTTCCCCTTTCGAGCATTCTAAATGGAGTGAGCCAATCAATGGAGAGCATTTCAGAAAGACCCGTATTCGGCAAAGAGGAAGGAGGCTATCCAATGCCTCTAATTTCCTTTCTATCCTTCGATTTACATCAACTGCAGAAAAATTGCAAAGCCTCGAACTCATTTCTGGACTTTCTGAAAGATTTCCTCTCTAAAGAAACGCTCAACTATCCTGGCTTAGTTCCTCTTCCCTTAAAGCTTCGCAAAGAAAGCTTAGCAACCATTTTAGACATCAAGATCTGTCCAAGACCAATTTTTCGTGTCGGCACCGTTTCTAGAATCAACACTATACCCAATGAAATGTGGGAGTTAATCTGTGTGTTTCTTGCCTTTGTGGCTGCCGTGTCGATTGGTACAGCTCTTCACCTATGGAGGAAAGGCAAACTCCAAGCAACTCAAGAGTGGCTACACAACGACATACAAACTCCTTTCGAGCCTCAAGAGCCGGACAATGCAAGGGTCAGAATTCCGCCCGAGGTGAAGACTGACGAACTACACAAACAGGACAGCAAGCAGAGCATCCTGAAACAGGCCAATGCAGATATCGATTTCGAGTGGGCCATGGCTCTGGCGGAGGCTCAGTTTTTGACCAGCGCACAGTGGCCGTTTTACAAAGGTCTCTGCTCCAAGTACAAAGGAAGGAACGTTTTTTTGTGCTGGTCGGAGATAAAGAAAAGCCCGCAGAAATTTTCGGAGGCTACCGGCCAGTTGCTGAGTAAGATAGTGCGACATGTGCGGCATCGAAACCTGCAGGAGTTCTTCGGGCTGAGCGTGGTGTCGGAGAGTATGGTGATCTCACTCAAATATGTGGGAATGTACCACATCTATGATGGTTGCTGCAAGAGCAATTTGCATGTGCTTTTGCAGACGTGCAAGCTCAAGTTCAACAATGCCATCATGTACTCATTGGCACTGGATGTGTGCAATGCGTTGATCTATCTTCATGAGGAAGGTTAGTTTCGATGTGGGCAAATACAACACATGGTACTGGTACCTATGGCACCATGGTGTTACCACTCCATTCAAATTCATATATTTTCATGGTTAGTGCCACCATATATGGCACCAGCACTGATGACCATGGGTAGGGGTACCGGGTACCATACCATACCACAGTGACCAGCCCGGAACATGGGGTGCCATATATGGTACCTATACCCTAGGTACTGGTACCAAATATGGTGCCGATACCATATATGGTGCGCAGTGCCCAACTGTACCAGTAGGGAAGAAGTTAGGAAGTTTCACAAGATTGATGCTTCAAGAGAAACGGGAAGGACGTGCTTTTAGGCATTGTCCATGGCATGTTGAATAGTTGGAACTGTTTTGTGGATTTGAACTGGGTGGTGAAGGTGACCAACTGGACGCAGACAGTCCTATGTCAAACTGAGGAGCTAGAGACAACTTTCTACAATGCCAACATAAAAGTGGAGAAGGTGACGGACTCCCACCTGGCCAAAAGACTGCTATATCAACATCCAGACATTATCAAAGGCAAAGCCGCTATGACAGATCTGAACGTTATTCATGACTTCTACAGCTTTTCCATGCTTATTATTGAGATCTTCACCAGGCGATCACCGTTCTACAGCCAAATTGCAAATGAAGATGGTTGGGGAGAGATTCTGACTGAGGCAAGCTAGAGGTAATGGAGGTCATACAAAACAGGTAAACGTTGCAGGTGGTCAAAAAGAACGTTGAGCCCAAACTCCCAATCCTGATGCCACTTGATGTGCGCAACTTGATCAAAGAGCTGCGAAATCCAACTGAGAACACCAGTCTCGAATCGGCATCCAAGATGCTCAGAGAAGGGGGTCAGTTCAGTGATGAGGGCCTGGTGGATAAGCTGCTTGAGGAACACGAGTTGAATGCAAAATCCAATGAAAGGGTGGTGGAAGCAAACCGATCTTTCACCAGTCCTACTGGACTCTCAAAGAGCCGAGCTAAATTTAAAAACCTAGCTAAAGCTGCTGCTCGCAATGCTTGGCAAAGTCGATGGGCAGTACCCCGAGGTTCCAATGTCTTTGGCGGTGTTTATACTGGTTAGGCATAATATCTGCATAGATACCTTTGCATCAAATGAGCTCCCATTAGTGTTGTGTGATTGTCATAAAGCTATCAAGAGACCCAATTATGTGTTCTTGAGATAGGATGTTAGCAGAGATGGGCATGTGTTTGGCTAGTCTCGAGCCATGCGGTTTGCCCTTCTTTCTCTAGCCATATTAGCCAACAATGCGCTAATCAACGCGGAGAAAATAAGAGGTGCAGGCGTTAGTTTTGGTAAGCAGCTGGTGCGTTCATGGGAGTCTGAGTACAGACGAGCGGTGTCAGGTGCAAATGTAGAAATCGATTACATATCTGTCGAAACTAATGAAACTAGCGATTGGATGGCTGTTGACAAATGGGAAAATCTTAGCTTCCTCATCTCCAACGCTCCACTGAGCTACAGACAACAGCAAGTCCATCCTCAGTTGCAACACATCCCCACGTTTGGATGGTGAGCATCCATCGACTAGTACTTTTCTGTTAGCATACAAGATTTCAGGGCACTAGTGCTAATCTGCAATCTCCCTGGAGTCAATCAACTAAACCTGACACGGCAGATAGTTGCAGAGATACACTTGGGCAAGCTCAGACACTGGAATGATCCCGGAATATCAGCTCTCAACTACCAACTTCAGTTGCCAAACAAGCTGATCAACTTGGTGGCATGGCGGACAAGATCTTCTAGTACCAAAGTTTTCACCAAAGCTCTCGAGTCCTTCAGTCCCGACTGGAACAAAGGAGTTTTTGATGATGCCGGCTTGCTTGCTCCAGAGGGTCCCAGTCACAGATGGCCTGTTGCAAGCTTCTTTGGCAAGGACAGTTCCGATGTGACAACCCTAGTTGCATCTATTCCATACTCTCTTGGCTATGTGGCTATCTCAGATGCACGTCAGAGAAAGGATGTCACGATCATAACACTGGAGAACAAGTCAGGCAGGTTAATCAAGCCCAAAGAGATTCGACGAGGTGTGGCAGAAGTAATGAAAGAAGTTGGCAAATCAATTGGCTTGAAACCAGAACCAGCGGCTGCTGCTGTCGATGGCGTTGCTAGTCCTGCAGAATCGGGTTGGATTGGCAGTTTCATACAGGATGAGTTGATCGACCACAAGAGTGAGGGCGCCTACCCGATTGCAGTGGTTAGCTACCTCATTCTCAACATCAGCACCAGCTCGAATGTCAGTTGTGAAACAGCCAAACAGTTTCTCAAAATGCTCCAATGGTCACTAACTGAAGCAGGCATCACATTGAAGCAAATGTTTCATGCAAAATGGCTTGTTGGCATCCATCCTATCGTTGCCCAGAAGATAAAGGAGGAGATGTTGGACAAGGTCACGTGTAGAGGTAGACTGGTCAAGGACATGATTAAAAAAGAGATCGAAAAGAATGAGAAGGAGGACTCCGGTCTACTGCTAGATGAAAAGAAGAAATCAACTGCAAAAATGAAGACTGACACTCTGCTGGCTCTGGGGCTGATAGTGCTTTGTATGGGAATTATTGTGGTCCTGATAGGAATCCTGCTGTACTACCGACACAAGGTTCGCAAGAGTGTCACAATGGAGTGGTTGGTAGAATGCAATGACGTGAAGCAGGAATCTAAGAATCAGAAATTTACAGAGCAGCGTCGTTGGATGCGCCACAGAAGCAATCACACACATGATGACAATCTTGGCATCAATAGCAGCATACGTCTGTGGCCGATTCTGTCCGAAACTGAGGCTGAAATCCGCAATAAACGAGTCATCGTCTATCAGAGTGGTCTCAAAATCAGCCCACTGCTGTTTGACTTCAAGACTAGCAAGTAAGCAGAGAAGTTTATGAAGTTTGACTTAGAAAATTGTTCAGGTACCTGAGCAAGCTGTCCTACCAGGCCAGTCATGCTCATGTAGTCACCTTTGTCGGTATTACAGTCAGTCCTGGCTGTTCTGGAGGGTTCCTGAGCCCTGGTTCTTATTACATATATGAGAATCCAGGCAAACACAACCTGCATACGTTTCTGGCCACTTGTCCCTACAAGCTCAACTCCAACATCAAATACTTCATGGCAATCGACGTGTGTGCAGGCATGAAATTCCTACACAATCAAGGCATTGTGCATGGAATTTTGGACACATGGACTTGTCTCTTGGATGTGAACTGGAGTGTCAAGGTAGGCTTTATTTGGTTACAAACTTACCCCATTGAGTCAAGGCCCAACTCTATGGATGATGTTCAGTATGAAGCAGCTTTAGGTGAGTAACTGGGCGCAGAATCTAGTGGGCAAACTTGAGAGCCAGTCTGTCAAGTTCAGCAGCCGTGAACACCTGCTTAACATAGCTGACCTGGAGAACCTGAAGCGTTTGGTCTTTCGACACCCAGACGTGCTCAAGGGGAAGGTTGGGCTTGGAGAGCTGCGCAAGTACCACGATCACTACAGCTTTGCCATGGTGTTGGCAGAGATTTTCACCCGTACCACACCGTTTACTGAAGAAGCCCGCATCAGTGGCTGGAGAACCATTGTGGAGGAGGTGGCCCATGGCTTTGAACTACCAACCAACAGACATGACATACCGTTCACTGTAAGTGAAAGGTGGCTTTTGAGACTAGCCCAACCCAGGCCGCCAAAAGCCGGTGATGGCCAGTAGGTAGATGGGAACCGAACCGGCACTGCCGTTGCACCTAATGGCAACAAGGTTATTTGTAAGCAGGCTAATTAGGGTTACTGAAACCCTAAATAGGGTTCCAGAACCCTAATTTGGGTTTTAAAATCTCTAAATTAGGTTAAGCTTTGCTGTCATCTGGTGCAACAGCAGCTGTGGCTCGATTCCCATTAACCTACTGCCGGTGATGGCTACTAGTAACCATCACCGGCTTTCTATGACAACTGCTTCCAATCGCTTCAACCGGTTTCGAACCGAAAAACGACCGCTCTCACAGATGCTGGGGCCGCCGTGACAATGGTGATAACGTAAGTCACCCATGGCCAAGACACTACTTAATGATGTGTGGTGGCAGTGATCGTTCTTGTACTGTTGTACTGCTTGCTGGTATCATGTCAACAAGACTGTTGTTCGTTCCGATCAGTCTCCTTCTGTTTGTTTGACTAGAGAGCGGCAGAACTTCAGGTGCGCAATCTGATCAAGCAGCTGACCAACAGCAACCACCCTGACAGTTCGTTCGAGATCGCCTACAGCTGTCTGGCGGTGGAGAGTGGCTTTGTCGGCTCGAACAGAAGAGGAATAATCGATTCGTTAATGGAGGCTATGGAAGAGTACATGATCAAGCTGGAACAAGTGGTCGAGCGCTGTCAGTCTTCGCTGACCAACGAAGAGGCCGTTTTTATCAAGTCCCTCTGATTGTCTCTGCCTGTGTGTTGAACAGATCTAGAGGACCAAGTTACGATTTTACTGTAGCTTTGTCAGCACTTTGTTTGGTATTGGATTTTCGGAATGTGTATGTGTATGTTTGTAATTGTATACATTCACCAAAACAATGTGCATTTTTGTGTATGTTTGTGTGTGCATTGCACTTAAAATGCAAATTTTTTGCCAGATTTTAATCCAGAAATGCTACGAAAATCAAATCTCTCAATGTCTGCTGCTTGAAACCTTGGATACGCTTAAAATTGAGGCTTTACAAGGATATCTACTGTTTATTACTGCTGCAAAAACAACGAAATTCTACGATTCGGTTTGAAATTTTATTGATTTTTGTTGATCAAATACTCATACGAAAAATACACATTTTGATAAACGTTTGTGTTTGGTAACGTGTATCAGAATTTTGAATGTGTATGTGTTGAAAAAACAATGTGTATTTTTGCGTATGGTAAATGTGTATGTGTATACAGAAACAACAGTATTTGTCAATCGTTTTTATTGCAACACACATATAAGCTCCAGGTATTAAGGCCATCCAGAAACTAACAGGACGCTATCTATGGGGTGGTTGGAATTTAAGAGGGGCAGATGAAGGGTCAGCAAAGCTTGAAGTTTTTGAACGCTGTAGGTAGTCAGTTTATGGATGGTCGTTCTGAGCTTCTGAGACGCGTTTTTCTTTATTTTTTCCCCAGAGTTTTCAGTCGCAGCACAAACTCGAGCATTTTTCTGATATTCTGCTCTGTTGTGGCTGAAATACGTAAACATGAGCTGCGAGGTTAGAACGTTAACGGTTGTACACTTCTCACTATTTTCTGTTTGTTTGTGATTTGTCTCGAGTACAATGCACTATAATTTCTAAAAACGTCATACGCACAGCTAAACCAAACCAGATGTTATTCGAATGTGATTAAAGGCCACTTTTAATGAGAGCGTATTTATACCTTTTTTGCAATCTTTGCGATAAACAAATTTCAACTAGACGCAAAACGTACTGTACTTAGGCGTCTGGGGTAATCGTGTCATTTATCTGTGAAGCAAAGTGAAGTAAAAAACCTACCTAAAATGCGAGCTCTGGCCAGTCGTTTTCGATCACGCAAGCCCAAGTAGTAGAGCAGCCCTTGTCTGTTTGGAAACTCTCCTGCAAACTGCATTTGGCTTCGTTACATAAATTACACACGCAGAATTCCCTACCCTACCTACCAGGACTGTTTGTTTTCTGAAAAAAACTCAAGCCGGTTTTTTTCAGTTTTTCGGTTTTTTTCCATAAGTTAGTTTCCGAAATGACAGAAAAATTTTAACAATCGCTTTTTATTGCAGAATTCAACGAAATAGCGTGAGTCGTATTACAAAATGCACTAATTTCATCTTTCAGGGTAGTAATTTGATTTTAAAACACCTAAAATACAATAATAAAAGTTGCCTGAAAATGGTACCGGTATTTTTTGCGAAAAGCAGCTAAGTTATGCCATGGAAATGCTTGTAAGGCTTCGATTAACGTACATAAATTCGAAGCATTTGAAGCGAATGTAACCAGTTATTGTGCCTATTTTCTTAAAAAAACCTGCTTAAGTTTTTCCGCACTTTAGTTTTCTCCGAGCCCCTCGGAAAAAACCGTTTTTTTTCGAAAAAAAGAAAAAACCGACAAAACAGCCCTAGTTGCCGGCCAAAAGTAAGCCATTGACTCGGGTACTACTGTAAACAGTCTAAAGTGAGCAAGTTCAGCGCACTGCATTTCCTTCTGTTTTCCAATCAACGTATTTTTGGCTAGCATTTCACTAACTTGAAGTAAAGCAAAATCTGTCCAACCAAAGTTTAGTTAACATTTACAATGGGCATAATTCAATGTATTGTCGGCTCAGATTCAAATCTTTAAATAAACAGACAGTACTACTTACTAGTAGGTTGACAAAACAGATCACAAACAAAAGTAGGAGTGTTTTTCACAGGAAAGGCCGACCACAAAAAATAATTTATGTTCTCTTGACCAGAACTTGGCGAACTATCCATATACTAGCGTAACTGGGTGTTTTAAAGCGTTTGCAGCATACTATAAGGTATACGGTATCGAAAATGCTATACGGTAGTTTTATACCGGTCCGATCCCTAATTACAAAAAAAAAACAAAAAAAACAGAAGAAAAACTTGGACTGTGCTGAACGTGCTCACTTTAGACTGTTTACAGTAGCCGATTGACTCGGTGGTTTGCTTTTGGCCGGTGCTGCGTAAAATTTTGAATTCTCTTCCTCTCTGTCAGTCTCTGCGATAAAAAGAGGAACAGACAGTACCACCGTAGGAGTTAACAGCATACATAGTGAACTATGTGATTAGGCTAAGTGACTAATTCAATCTAAACAGCAAAACATACGATCGGGCGAAATTTGCGACTCCAGATCGGCCATGTGATGACCGAATCGAAATCCAGATTCGACCAGTCCCAGAGCAAAGGTCAAAAGACATATCAGCACTACCGATGAGCACATTTTCTCGACAGTTGCTGCACCGGAATTTAAAGCGGAGGATGACGTATGTAGCTAATGCAGGCGTGTAGTATTAATGAATCTGATAGAAATTGCATTTCCATCTCATCATTACAGTCATCAATTTAGGCTATGAGATATGAAAGAAGACCTAATTGTTGTTGGCAGATATAATAGAAAGTCTACGTGGGTACAAGTAGAACGCAAACAAAAACACCGGCAGCCAAAACAAAAACAGGTTAACATTGATTTCTTTCGACACGCACGTTTCACAATTCAAATCTGTACACATCATTTTGCAACAGAAATAATAATAAAGCTGTGGTAATTTGGCTAAAAAAGCACGCATATTCCTAGAATTCACTTTCGGCATAAGGGCCGCATCAGAATTAGGTGCCCGTTTCAGAGCTCTGATTTGAAACCAGAGCCCGGAAACGAGGCTCGTTTTTGGACCAAATCAGAGGTCTGATTTTGTGCCGACCTCGGAAACGAGCTCTGATCAGAGGTGCCTGACTCTGAAATCAGGGCTCACGTACGGACCTCTGCCTCTGTTTTTGTTAAGTAGGGCAGCTGAGAGCAGGTCTGCTGTTAATCTGACGTCTGACACAGGTGTTCTGTGGTGCGCCGTAAACAAATACTCTACTTTTATCTGGCTGTGAGGCTGCAATTGGGCGCACTGCTTTCTAAGACTGACCGCTGGACGGTTAGCCTAATAAAAATGGGTGGCGTCCCAGCTTTCTAAACACTGACCGCCGGTCAGCCGGTTCAACTGTTGAATGCGCTACTGGTTCTCTAAACACTGACGGTGGCAGACGGTTTGCCTAATAAAAATGCGCCCACTGCCTTTCTAAAGACTGATCCGCCCGCCAGCCCGTTCAACTAAGAAAATGCGCTCATTAACTTTCTAAAGACTTAGGCACACGACGGCCGGTTTATCTAAAATTAGCGCTCATTGCTGACTTTCTAGACGGATCGAATGCCCGAAATTAAGGAGTAATTAACGCTAGTTTTTGCATTGTGAACTCTGTAAAAACTCTGTAGCTAAAGTTGCAATAACGGGAGGTGTCTGCGAACCTGCACTGCACTCATTATGCCTACTCTAACTTGACTGTTCACCACAGCAGCTGCGCCATAAACCGATTAAGTCAAACAAAAGAAAGAGTGTGCGTTCTGTCAAATAATCGTGCAGCTAGACCTCGTTTTTCAGGGCCCTGATTTGAACCTCGGATACAAGGTCTGAAACTAAAATCAGAGCCCGTTTCAGAGATTCAAATCAGAGCCTCTGATCAGAGGTTAAGAAGACCCCTGATCAGAGGTCTGAAAAGAGCACCTAATCCTGACACGGTCCCTAACCGTTTTCCAGGTAATTTAAGCTCTTACCTGTACCAACTAAGTCCAGTGGCGTATCAAGGGTACACCAGGGTAGGGTGTGTACACACCCCCCCTTTGCGGTGGAGGTAGGAAGAAAAAGTCTGTCAAAAATATAAGAAACTAATGAATTATGTACTAAAACTGTCTATTTTGTGCTCAGAATGCCTTCTAAATGCGTTTTTGAAGGCCAAATTTTCAAAATTTTCTCGCCCTGGTCGGGCAGAAGCCCAACCAGGCCATTATAAACTACTAAAACTTGTAATTTCTGTTAATTTTAAGATCGGAATGCGTTTTAAACGCGTTTTTGAAGGCTAATTTTGCTAAATTTTCTTACCCTGGTTGGGCAGCGGCCCAACCAGGCACTTTCAAAATTTTACACACCGCCCCTTTCCAAAATCCTGGATACGCCACTGACTAAAGTCAAACATACAAACAATGCCAACACAGACATGGGAAAGGGGGCTGCGTGGGTGGCCCCCTCAGCTCAGGTCTGCCCTACCCTCGGTCAGGAAGCTTTTGGAAGAGTTTGAGTATAGTATACAAAAACATGATTAAAATGTAGAGGAATGAAAGAAAACGAACATGATTAAAATTAAAATTTAGTATACAAAAACATGATTAAAATGCGCAGGTGTAAATTTGAGATGCGCACGGGCCGGGCCGGCCGAATTTGTAAAAAAATTGTTAAAACAGAGGGCATTCTTGTGAATTTCCTTCCGATTTCAGCATAGCTAATCATACTAACTCTGTTGTGTTTTTAAAGGTTTTACTCTACTAAAATTTTGAATTTTCGGCCTGGTTTAGCTAAAAAACGAACATAATATACCAGTTAAAGATCAAAACTAATTCATAGTAATGAAAATTATGAAAAAAGAGCCCGAAAATGCAAAATTTGACTCATTTTAGTCTAAACCGATTACCGTATTTGCTCTAATAATCCAACACCCAAACGATACAGTATGTTGAAAGAATAAACAGACTAACCTCCAATCAACCGACATGTCGGTCAACAGAATCATACATGTACAATGTAGTTAGGAGGTTAGCCTTAGGTTTACCTGCACAGTTTAAAGCAAAAATAGGGTTAAAGGGCATTTTGACAGTTCAGACAGGATTTTTAGACGATTTTTAGTCCACTAAACCCTTTTTTGAGCACAAAAAGTTCCCTGAAACCCCCTTTGGACATAGTACTGAAACCCAGACATGAGAAAGGGGTGGCTGAGGGGGCTTGGCCCCTCCTCAGCCGGCCGCTACTCCCCACAGGAATTTTTGGAAGAATTTTGAATAGAAAATTATGATAAAAATATGCCTGGATTAGGTGTAAATGAGCTCAAATAGCTTATTTTAACTTATTATATTGAAAAATAAACCAAAAACCTTGATTTTAGCCAAAAATCGGACTTTTTGTATTACCACTCTCTCTCAGCCCCCTCTTAGGAATTGAAAATTCTACCCCCTCAGCCGAAATGCTAGCCGATGTCTGCTGAAACCCTATTTTGGACCAGAAACCCCAGCTACATGTAGTAGTTTTTCATATTCGGCATCATTTACTAAAAGTTTTCCACATCAGATTGCCGAAGAAGCCTGTTTTTCGCAAAATTTACATCAAAATCGTAAATAAAAAGGTATTTTGGACCAGAAATTTACCTCTAACATACAGACAGTAGCTGAAAATATAGTTTCAAAGCACAGAAAAAGGTTCAAATTAAGAAACCGACATCGTCCAAGAGACCGACAGTGTAGACTCCTGTCGAAAAAATATGACTGTCAGTATATTAGAGCAAATACAGTACTCCGTCGAAAAAAAGTTGGCCGGTAAGGCAAAATTTGGAGAAAGGAACAGAAGAGGCCAAGATGAAAAATTTGGGCTGAGTGTAAATGAGATAAAAAATAGCTGATAGTGTATTTTATTGTAAAAAAACTTGATTTCTTCAGCCGACCCTCAAGATTTCAAAATTCTACCTCACTCAGCCGAAATGCTAGCCCAATGTCTGTTACATCTAGAACAACATTAGTGAGCAATTTGTACACTAATACACGCGCTTTGAAATCTGCTATCATACTATTCAATGGTCAAATATCTTGCAACCATGTAGATGTACTGGGGATGCGAAGAATACATAGCGACGCTTCTTTTCATAACGATAATAACATAAAATCCTGTTAAAAATTCCAAAAAGCCAAAATTCGGTGAACGGGCAAGCAGAAAGGTACGCCAAACTACTCAGAATGGCTTTCTATCAGGGCTGTTTGTTTTCCGGGAAAAACCGAAGCCGGTTTTTCTTCGTTTTTTTCCAGTTTTATCCGGGTTTTTTCCAAAAGTTATTTTCCGAGATGACAGAAAAAAGTTTTTAACAATCGCCTTTTATTGCAAAATTCAACGAAATAGTGTGAGTTTTATTACAAAATGCACTAGTTTCATCTTGTGACGCCTACGGCTAAACGGCCTATTGTCACCGGTCAGGTTACTCGTGCCTGAAGCGGTCCTGTAACTACCGAGTGTCCCTACTCAGTAATTAACCATCAGAATCGGAAACTAGCAACTCTAAACTTGATTAGAACTTGTGTTCGCCAAACCTAGTGGTTATAAACTGAATTAGCAATGGTGTTCATTCGACCTATTGGTGTCTATACACTGAACTAGAAGAATAATAGAACAGACGAACCAATCGAGACAACCTTTATTCGTCAACTGACCGACCGACCAACTCGCACACTCGACCGACTCACTCACTGCCTGACTACATCACTGTCTCCTGACTATTACAATGTCGCACCAGAATATTCGGTGCTTGCACGTGAGCCAAAGTAAGGCAATTACGTAGTACCTGTGTCTGGCACTGCTATTTAATTAGCATTACTTTAACAAAACGGCTATTACACATGTAAGTAGATATAGTAATTACTAAATGCATTATGTAGATTCTCCGTCACATCTCCCACACGGCAAGAAGTGTCGTCCCGACACGATCACACTCCGATACATGGGGCAGATTGATCTTGTGGATCTCTTGGCTTTGTGGAACGGATTTGACCTTCTAGTGTCTTGTGAACTGAGTGGCAGGAGTTGAGTGAAGGCTTGCGATTACAGTATGATAATAGAGTTCAGGAAGTTGACATTAGGTTAACATTAACAGACAAATACAAGGATATCATTACGTGAATGGTAGCAACAAGAAAGTTATGGCAAATTACTATGGTAATTAGATGATGAGATACAGACAATAGTGCATTAATTATCAAAACTATGTGTTTATAGACTGAATACCTAGACATCCTAAACTATGGTACACACAGACAAATACACCGAATTAGACTTGTACTGAACTAAAGACATAGTAAATGAATCAGAAAATCATAAAATGAATTGAGACGGACAAAAAGACGGGGCCAGGTGTTTCCCATGAGTACTTCACTTGGCCAGAGTGAAGGCTCGGACCTGAGCTTCTAGCTCAGCCAACTGTTCATCGGCCTGGAATTGGAGGTTATCCAGCTCATTATTGAGATCGTCATCAAAGACATCTGGATAGGCCCCATCCAGCTCTCTCTCTATTTCTTCGACCTCGCCAGCCGTAAAGGCACTAAGTGAGTCGTCGCTGTGGCCGAAACCACGTGCACCACGACTGGTTGGTGGGCGATAGTCGTTTGTTGCTAGCAATGCAGGCTGCGCATAGGGGAGTATGAGCATCTGCACGATGCGCGCGCCTTCATTTAAGACCTGCACGCTGTCCGTGCTATTGTAAAAGATGGCCCGTATGGATCCGCAATAGTCAGGATCTATCACGCCTGCACAGACGATTATGCCACGCATCGCTACTGAGGAGCGATCCTTCAGTTGTGCATAATAACCCGTTGGTAATTCAACACTGATCCCCAAGTCTATTGGTGTGACTTGTTTTGGTGGTAGATAGGCATCTGCTGGGTTCGCCAAGTCAATGCCTACAGACCCTCGTGTGGCATATTTAGGTCTGACGCCATTCGGGTCAATAGTGAATTGATATTTCAAGATCGGTGCTGCTACACCAACGTTTGGTCTCACTTCCGGGTCGCTGAAACTAACTTTGACAGCCTGTACTGCCACATCAGTAGTCGCTGCCTTGTATGCAGATTTGGTTTCAGTTCTTGCAGTACCTGTCTGACTGCTCAACTGTTCATTGGCAATTCTGGATAGAAATCTAGCATTGTTATCACCTACATGTTTGTAAACTGAATTGGAATTAGGCAATGAGCCAGTATTTTGCATGACTGCGCTGTGATTCTCAACAACCTGCCGTCGTAACTTCAGTTTTTCACTGAGTTCTCTTTCAAAGGCAGTTTGTGAGGAGACGGACCCATCGGAACCACGCCGTTTGAGGATGGGTGGTCCGGGGGCAATCTCGATAGGTGGAAGATTAACGGTCGGGTCATATCGCATGAAGGTGGCTGTGCTATGCTGTATGCCGGCTAATGGCGGTGCTGGTATATTGCCACATGGCATATCCTGAGTTAGATGTGGGTGCTCAATATTGAGTGCCGGTCTTGGCCGTGAACCGGTACTTGACCTTCTAAGTTTGTTGAAAAAGGAAGATTTTCCAGATCCATGAGCACCAGGCTCACTTCGATCCCTGATAACGTACCTACTTGGTGGTGAGCTCTGAACTGTACCATAATCCGTCCCTTGCATGACTGGTGCAACGACCAGTGCATCTCCTGTCTTCTTCCGTGGTCGCAAATTATAGTGATGCAACATGGTTGGTACTTCTACTCCATTGTTAGGTGTGTTGTGAAGCTCAGATTGTGATTCTGTGGACTGAAAACTGGGAACATAAGAAGTTGGATACAATTTCAAATCATTTAGGTTAACCCATACACTTTTATTATCTGTGAGTCTGATTTCAGCATTAGTGTCTGTCATTTTAAGGACTTCATAAGGACCCGCCCAATGGTTACGATCTAGCTTTTTAGTCGTACCAGGGACAGTCGTTTCAGGCCTTTTTCTTAGTACCTGAGTCCCAACTCCTACTTTAGTTGGTGCGCTGGTTTTATCATAGTTCTTACTCTGTTTCGTCTGCGCTCCTTCAATATTGCGTTTGGCAATCATCCAAGCATCCTGCAGGTGGTATTTTAGGTCAGTAACATAATCTACAGTGTCTACGTATAACTTATTTGGTGTCTTCCATACAGTGTCAAGAGGAACTCGAGGTTCTCTCCCGAACATCAGGAAGAATGGGCTGTTCCTTGTGCTTTCGTGTTTGCTGATCCTGTAAGCAAACAGACAAAGCGGCAAGTATCTGTCCCAGTCACGCTGGTTTTTCTCTACATACATGGACAACATTTGGCAGAGCGTTCCATTAAAGCGTTCAACCAAACCATCACATTGGGGATGGTAAGGGGCGGTTGTAACATGACGAATTTGAAAAAGGTGGCAAACTTCTTGGACTACCGCTGCTAGGAAATTTCTTCCCTGATCACTGAGCAGACGGACTGGAGCACCATATCGTGTTATTATTTCATTCACTAATACCTTTGCAACTGTTTCTGCCTTGGCATCTGGCAACGCAAATGCCTCTGGGTATTTTGTTAGATAGTCCGACAGGACAAGCACATACAGATTACCATCGTAAGTCAACGGAAGTGGCCCTAGGAAATCCATAGCGACCAGATCGAACACGCCGCCAACTGGTATTGGTTTTAAAGGTATTTTCCCAGCTTTTGCAGGGCGTTTTCTAGAATTGCACTCCTCACACTGTTGACAATAAGATTTCACTCGATCAGCCAGACCTGGCCAATAGTATCGGTTCAGAATCTTGGTAAGCGTCTTTTTCTGTCCAAGATGGCCTCCAGTAAGGGGCTCTTTATGCATGAGATAGAGTACCTTCTCTTGCAGACGCTTTGGTATTACAGAACGTCTATTACCTCTATTAGACTTGGTTTTGGAACGTGTTTGAATTCCCTCATAAGTGAGTACTCCGTCAACCAATTTATAATTTAATGCCTCCCTTTTGACAGTTTGTGATTGTTCTTTGTCCATTGGGAGCTGGCCGTTCTTTAAATAATCAATAATACTACTGAGTTCTGGATCTTTGGCCTGTTCAGCGACTAGATCGCTTATTTCCTTAATGCAAGTTGTTACTGCAGATTGTGGATAGTCCGTAGTCACTGCGAATGCATAGTGGACTGCAGTGGGACAGAACGTAACAGCTGCTTGTACTGGTAGTTCATCAACAGCCATTCGCCTTGTTGTTACTATTAAAGCACTCCCAGCTTCCTTCACATCAAGCATTGGGTCAGATATCAGATCATCACAACTAGATACGTTTTTGTAGACTGAATTAGAACTATTGAAAATAACATTCGTTGGTGGACCCTTCCTTGACAATGCGTCAGCATTGGCGTTTTGTTTTCCTGGCCGGTATTCTATGGTTATGTCGTACTCCTGAAGAATCATAGACCATTTACAAAGGGGTCCAGATTTGTCTTTTGCATTCAAGAGATATTTAAGAGGGGCATGATCAACGACAGCCGTAAATGGACGGCCGTATAAGTATGGGCGGAAGTATCGCACTGCCCACACTAGAGCCAAAGCTTCTCTTTGCACAGTACCTAATTTAATTTCACTCTCCTTTAAATTACGACTAGCATAGGCCACAGGCTTAATATGACCGCTATCAGGCTGTTCTTGACTTAGTACTGCTCCGATTCCAGTGCCGCTGGCATCTGAATACACTATAAAGGGCAATTGAAAGTTTGGGTAAGCTAGCACCTCAGAGCTAGCAAGTTTTGCCTTTAGTTGTTGGAAAGCTTTCCGAGCGTCTTCAGTCAATTGGAACCTCGGTTTGCTTTCGATACTACGCAACAACTGATTCAGTGGTTTAGCTACAGTGGCATAGTTCTTTATGAATCGGCGGTAGTATCCTGACAATCCAAGAAATTGTCTCACTTGCGTGTAACTAGCTGGCTCTGGCCAGTCTTGCACTGCTG